>JAMKQA010057160.1:0-14682 GCA_024699735.1 Posidonia australis
TCAAATAGGCTTGAAATGGTGTAGTGGGCCCAAATGGGCTCAATCAGGATTTAATGGGCCTAAGTGGGCCTTCATGGGCCCAAATGGGTTTCCATGAACCAAATGGCCCAGGTTAAGGGGTTTGAGCTCAACCACCAGACCCATCCTGCAAAATTGGTAAAATTGGGGTGTCTACAGCGGGGCAAGAGATACTTGTTCTTCACTGTGATCTGGTTCAACATCCGATAATCTATACATAGTCGGAGCGAACCATGCTTCTTGCAGACGAACAAGATAGGCGCTCCCCATGGAGACACACTTGGCCTGATAAAGCCCTTGTTCAGCAACTCCTGCAATTGAGTCTTGAGCTCTCGCAATTCCGCTGGCACCATGAGATAGGGAGGCTTCGACATAGCACGAAAACCAGGGATCAAATCGATCGAGAACTCTACTTCCCTGTGAGGTGGCATACCAGGCAAATCGTCAGGGAAAACGTCGGGATATTCACACCATAGAGATGTTGTGAACACTCAACTAAGGAGAAGTGGAGGTAACTATACTGGCTAGATACCCCATGCAACTCCTAACCAAAGACTTATAAGCCTTCATAGCTGAAATGACAAGCTTAGGCTCACCCTGACACCCACCTTGCACAAAGAATGACCCATCCTCAAGAGACCCAAAATAAACTTTCCTCCGAGCACAGTCGATCAAAGCGGACTGCTACGCCAATCAATCCATGCCGAGTATCACATTGTACTCCTGCATGTCCATCACGATCAGGTTGGCGTTGAACTCTCTGCCATTCAGCATCAAGTCGACAGATTGTAGATACCTCCATGCCAAATTGTGTTCCCCCAGTAGCGCCACCACGCTGAGATTAAAGACCAGTCTAGCTGGTCTCTCTCCCAACTCCGCCACAAAAGACATAGTGGTAAAGGAGAAAGAAGTCCCTGAGTCAAACAACACTTTGGCCATCTGACCAGCCACAATAAAAGAACCTGATGGCCAAACAAGACAACACCACACATCCATACAATCAGGCAAATGTCTAGATTACAAGGGGATTACAACATATCTCAGAGGGTTACAAAACCAACTATTCATCCTTACCCTTAACAACATCTCCCGAAGACCTAGAGCCTGGAGCTGCAATGGTGAACACCCGTCCCCTAGTCGGCTGCTGTGGTGCACTTTCTGCCTTTTTAGTCAGTTCCGGATAGAATTTCTGAATGTGTCCTGCCTTCCCACAATACACCATCGAGGCTAGGGTCTGCCTAGGTTGGGGACAATATGCAGCGATGTGGCCCACCTGATCACAGTTGAAGCACTGGTTCCCACTGGGAGCACTTGACCTTGTTTGACTGAGGCCAGCTCCGCTATCCCCAGCAAAACTCCGACGGCTCATAAAGGAAACACTGGACCTCGCCTTTTACTTCTTCTTAGGGCTACCTGAACTACCAGCACTTGGAGGACCAAAGAAAGAGAACTGGGAGGTAAAAGAAGACTTACTCTTCCCCTTGGGACGACTCTCCAGAAACTTCTAATTCTCCGCCTCGAAGCGGTAAGCCATCCCAACCATGTCCTCCACAGTTTGGTGCCTACAGCACATCACCTTCACCCGTAGCCCTAGGTTCAGGCCATCCAAAAACCTCTACGCCTGCTCCTCCTCAAACTCATAGGTAGGAGCAAAGCGTTCCAGCTAGCTGAACTCAGTCTCATATTTGAGCACCGACATCGTACCCTTCTCCAGACTCCAAAAATCTCGACGAAGCTGCTCCTTCACATGAGCGGGAAAATACTTGTCATAGAAGGCCGCCTTGAAATCCTTCCATTGGATGTTAACAGTGATTGAGTTCGGGAACTTCAGCCACCTCACCGACTTCCACCACCTATCTGCCTCACCATCTAGTAGGTAGGTTGCCAGCCACACCCAATGCTCCTCCAGGCACGCCATGCTCTCTAGCATCTTCACCACCTTCTCCAACTAGGCCTCGCTCTCCTCAACACTGACCTTGCCCTTGAATGATGGGGGACAAAGCTTCGTGAACTAGTTTAGCCACCAGTCGCTCGATGACTCACTAACACTACTCTTACTGAACGCATGAGAGATCCCGTGTGCGAAACTCAATTCCGCACGAACTGCCTTCCATCCACAGAAATCCTCTCGAGGCTCGATTTCCTCGATAGGGGCATTACCCTTATAACCACGAGGAGGCATCCAACTAGAGAAAGGCAAAGTACCTGCACCATAGACAAAGCAACAACCAGAAAACCATGGCGAAAAATCAGGTGCAGACTCTACAATGCATATCAAACCTATGGAGTCTCTGAACCCGACACCCTAGGTGTAGTGCAACCTAGTGAAACTGGAGCTCTGATACCAAAAACTATAATGCCCCACATTTTCAACAATAATTTAAAACAAATAAAATTACAGGAAAATTAAAGCCAAATAGTAAATATCTAACTACCAGGAACCTGTGTGTGCTGCTAGGAGACTCCAGACTATATGTACTATGCTAAACCTCTGCATGTCTACACCTGCAAACCAAAACACGAGGGAAAAATGTATGAGTGACAAAACTCACCTAGTACGCACCTTAAGAAAAACCACAGAAAATAAAACTATATCTAATTTTCCTTTGAAATTCATTTCGCAAACTATTTTCTCAAAACCCCACAAACAAGCCCACATCGGCCAAAACCACCATCGGGACTCTATTAACCCAAAACCACTAGCAAAGGCCCTCAATGGCCAAAACCACACACGGTGAGTCGGGAAGCTCGGCACCAGGTAACCAAACTCTGGCTACAAGCAGTCCACCAGGGAGTGACCCTGACGTTCTACACTACCACGGTGTGCCACCTTGTGCAGGAGCCAACCATCGTCCCACGATTCTCCTTCTCTAGAGAACCCTCACAAAGCCAACCCCTCCTCGGGAAGGTTGTCCTGTCTCTCAAGACACTACCAGCTATGGGGCGCGTGTCCCACCCATACTGGCTACCACAGGGTTTGCCTCCTCATGGCGTCCTCCACACACGGTGCTCAGGAGGGTGTGTCATACCTCCACAGCCGACGACACCCAAGCCTCAGTGCTCACGACGACAGTAGGAGTATCATACCTCCCCATCATGGCACAAGACACCTCAACCTGCGGACCTCAACCCTAGCCTTGAGATGACAGTCAAGGAGTCTCATACCTTTAGGACCCGACGCCCCTCAGCCTCAGGTATCTCAGCCCCCGACCTCAACCAGGGAGTAGCGCCTGACCACCTGAGAATGTTGTTACATTCCCTGGTCCCGACAACACAGTTCCACACTGTCTCGACCCGCACACAAGAAATTCAGGAAAACACTTTCCAAAATAGGCCAACTATTTCTTTGAAATCCATTTTTCAAAACCATTTTCATATCTTTGAAAACACTTCCAAAACCTCTACAAAATGGGCACATCAGGTGTCTCGAGGGACCACCACTGACGGCCCACAATCCCATCTCACAGGGATAATACAAACCAACCTGGAAAACCACTGCATTAAGACACACTTCACAAAAATCTAGGTAACAACCCCAAAAATTACCCTGCTAGACTCGTGCATGTGGAGCATGTGCCTGGCTCGCGCCCTTGGCACTTTCGTCTGAACGCCAACAAACCTAGACTAGGGGCTAGAACCGCTGCTGAACCCATTCATGTGGCCTGCGCAATCGGCCCGTGCCCCTAGTATTCTGTTAGAATTCAGGCGACCAATAACAGGGAACCTGGAAATTGCCTAGGGTGGGAGCTCTGATCTGACCCCCAAACAACCACCAAAAAAGTTGAATAAAACATATGTGGTAAACTCTCGAGTCTACTCCAAAACCTAACAAACAAAACTGAAATCCATTCACCATGCATCAAGATATAAAATCACAAAGACAAGAGGGTAAAAATGACCCAAAACACACCAACCGCCATAAATACCCATAAATTCCCCAATAAATACCCAAAAATTCTAAAACATTAAATTTAGCCTAGATTACATGCATCCTAGGCATTTCTACCATTTTACTTGATTTCTACACATTAAATTGGGGATACGTACCTGAAATGAGCTCCAACGATCTCCAGCTGACTCCAGCGAACTTCGGCGGCCCGTACGTACTCTGCCACTCCATGACCCCAAGGACGTCGCTCCGGAGCCTCCCCCACCGCCACGAGCCGTCGCAAGCCACTGCCTCCCGTCTCCCACTTACAGGCCCTCTCTTTATCACCCACACCCACCAGCAAACGAGAAGGAGGAGTGAAGAAGAAGATGGAGGAGTGGAGGGGAAAAGAGAGGAGGAAAGGAAAGGAGGGATGAAGGCTGGGGCTCCGGTGCGTTGGTGAGGACTCGCTCCAAGCATGCGTTAAATATGTGGGGAAGAGGTCGTCGTGCATCTGCTCGCCAACCTCCGGCATGCGCACACTAGCCAGTCCTTGGCCACCCACCAGCCTTGCCGCACACAACCCAACCGCTAGCTCCAAAGCACGAACCAACGACTCCTCGCACCAACTACTCAACCACCAGCCACAGCCAACGGCCCTCGAGCACAGGCCCCACGCTGACCCACACCTGGGCCCACAAGCACGGTGCCACAATGTACAGTGCCAACCACGTACAGGAACACACCACAAAAGCCAGCCCACGAGGCCCAAGCCCAAAAGCACAGATCCACACAACGGCCTCGGAATAGTAACACCTGTCCAGGAATAAATTCATTAAAATGTAAATAATTACAAAATAAATTTTACTGGTGTTACAGTGAGAGATAGACAAATGACACTTTAAGAAGATATGAAAATATCTATCATAGATGTTCTGAATTTATTGAAATTGGAGTTGTATCGGAGGAAAAATATTTCAAGGTTGTCGATGCTGTAACTAATGCTCTTAGAAATCTAACTCCTTTTGTAAAGCCACACTACAAGAAAACTGTTATTTACCAATGGAAATTTACTGATGGATTTATTTCCGTCGGTAATAAATACATATATTCTATTATTGACAGAAAATCCGTCGTTAATACCATACCGACGAAATTTCCATCGTTAATAAAAAGAATTGTACTTTGACGGAATTGCTGTCGCTATATTGACGGAATTTCCGTTGGTAATTATAACCCATGTGACCAAAAAAATTCACAGGTTTTTTTTCTATCTTCCTCATTAAGCCTCTTCCCCTTCTTTTGCCTGACCTCTTTCCCTATTCTCCTTCTTCCGTCGGAGCCCTTTGACGATGATGCTTGAGTTCTCGACGTGATCGGTCACTCCCTCCTCCGCCAATCCTCAATGACACCCTCCTCCTTCTCTAGGATCATTGGTGTTCCTTGAAACCGACAATATCATGCCCTTCGTCCTCCTATAGGTAACCTTTTTTTTTGATGATTTGTTAATGACATACATGAATGTTGATCATGTTTGGACTCTTCTGTCTATAGATGCAAAATGATATAGCTTTTATAGAGTTGAATTTATTTTCATATTTTAATGTTTTAAGAAGACATCTATGTAAAGTTGAGAAAAAAAGTCAAAACCTAAGAAATAACTTCTATTTATGAGATGAAACAATTAAAATGGTTGCTGGAATTTATGAGATTTCCAATGGGATGAAAGGGTTTCATAATTTATGAGATTTTTATGTGACGTCTGTGTGTTTGTTGTTTGTTGTCTACATATGTGGTGTTGGAAACGAGTTTAGACTCTATAGAAGCAGCAAATAGTCGTTTGTTTGATAATCATGGTTCTTCTGGTTTGTTACTTATGTTGTGGGTTCCTCATAACTTTGCAAGTTTATGTTTTTATGTCCAGCTGGGGAACTTATTTGGAAATTTACCCTATTGTGGTTGTAGGATTGAGTGGCTTCTCTAGAGAGGGGGTGAATAGAGAATTTTAATTTTAAATATTTACTTTTCCAGATTTAGTTACAAGTTAAACAAAATGAGGTGTTTTAATTAATTAAAACAGACAACTATTACACAATCATATAGATTTGAAAGTAAGACTATTTTCATGCACAGAAAGGGTATGAGAGAAATTGAAAACCCCAACCTAGTCCACTCCTCAAGACCCTCTTGAGATTTTCCCTTATAATATTAGAATAAACACTTACTTGTGTTGGCTGTCCCACCAACCCAATCCTTGCTCCTTCCACTTCTTATACCCCGAGAAGCTAGAGCTTCTTCTTGCAGCTTTACAACAGATGAATTCCCCTTTCCCAGAGCACTTTTAATTTGAGATTACAACATTGGGCTTGTGAAGAGAAACGTAGGACAAAGTTGAGCACAATATTTAAGGGTTACAAGTAAGTTGATGTGATGTATGTCCTATCAAGGCTTATAGGGGTCCTATTTATAGCTAAAGGACCACTAAAAGATGTGTCTAACGACCATAAAAACGGTCATAAACGGCTAGTCTATCTGTATGCCATTTTGACCTCCGGAATGTCATTTGTGTCTTCAAACTGCAACTCTCGGGTAAATCGGTATGCTGAAATTATTTCAGTATGCCGAATCCTCTTGATTCGGTATATCGTTTAAGTACGGTATGTCGTTTTGTCTTCAGCATTATCTCCACATTCCTTTTCGGAGTTCCGTTGCTTCTGCCGATTTTTCCTGATTTGTTATGCCGATTTCCCTCCAGTATGCTGTTTTTGATCCTTTCATCTTTGATTCGGAACGCCGATGCTTGTGCCGTTTCTTCTTGATTCGGTAGACCGATTTGGTTCAGTATGCTGAAATAACTCTTCTTTTATTTTACATCCAATTTGCTAAGTATAACTTTACATATTCATTTTACAACATATTACATAGAGTTTACATGACTCGAGTTTACAACATAATTACAATTTTTCAACCTTATTTTTCTTTCATGAAAATGTACAAAAATTCATTAGTCCAAGTGTAATCATCAAAACATAATATATTTCTAACAATATCACCCTTTTTGATGATGATAAAATCAAAGTATCAAATATGAGTTCTAAACATAAAAGATAAGAATTTTCAATAAACTCCCCCTTAAACTAAGCTCCCCTTATGAATGGTATATTGTTGATATTGATATTTTCATATATACTATATTTCTCCCCCTTTTTGGCATAATTGAAAAGTTATGATATGTTATGAAAAACTCTCTCCCCTTTGAGCTATAGACAATATATATAATCAATATCAATTAACCAAGACAAACATAAGAAGTCAAAGCATTGATAAAGTCTTTAATAACCCAAATCAGTTACACAAGATGTCCAATTATCACAAAAATGTAAAGATGCAAGCTAGTGATGCTACAACGACTAATCTAAGGAGACGATGGATTGATGTGTTCAAGAATATCCTAGTGATATTCTTGAAGAGTGTCTTGGTACGCCTCGACTTGATCACTGAGTTTCTTTATGTTTGCCGTATATTCTTGATGCCTCTGGTTTTGTTGAAGCATCAAGTCAGAAATCAGCTTTTGTTGTTCCATCATTTGCTTTTGTTGTTGTAGTTGAATGTCCATCATTTGCTTTTGATGAAGATACATCTCTGACATTTGTTGTTGAAGTACATCCAATTTCTTAGACATACTGGACTCTTCTTTTGCTTCTTCTTCAGAGCTAGCATCATCGTCTCTTGCTTGGGTTCTCGATGGTGCAGAAGAGGAACCCTCAGGAAGATTTCTAATTTTACTGTGAAGCTCGATAGATTGTTCCATTTTTGCCATGGCTTTGGTTCCTAGGGGCTTGGATTTAATAGGTAGGCTTGGTTCATCATCGAGGGGAATGTCATAATTTTCAAACAAATAGTTAGAGGAGGACCAAAAAATAACTTAGTTTTTACATGGGTCATGTAATGAAACATTACTTGACCCCAATTGATCGGAATTTGTTTGATTATGGCATAGACCGCCTTGCAAGTGAGCTCGCTTAACTCATCTTGGTGACCTTTCTTTTGGACTAGATTGGCAGCCACGATATAGGTGATGAGACGTGATTGTTTGGTGAGTTGTTTAATCTTATTGGGTTTGAAAGTGTTCCTAGGGTTCAAAGATATAGCTTTATTGATTTCAGAGTAGGACCAATCTAATTCATAAATAGATAAAGTAATAACGGTCCCTGAAGTTGGAATTTTAAACAACTTACCTAGTGACACATCATCAAAATCTATAGTATTCCCACAAATGTAAGACTGGGCTAGAGAATGAGAATAGGTTATGTTGGCATAAAATTGAGACACAAGGTTAGGATAGTAGAGTCTATCACCAATGGAACTTAAGAAAGGAATTAAACCCTGGAACTCAAACAATGTCTTAATGGAATCTAGTTCATGAAAAACTATCCTTCTTCCAATGAGTACCTCTCTGTTGGCAAACCGCTCGTGGTGCGCTTGTTCAGCCTCATTGTCGATAAAACGATACTTCTGAGAGTGGTTGTTGAATGTTTCCTATTTCCACGAGAGGCAAGTATTTTCTTGGGAGCCATCCTTAACGAAGGTGAGTAACCGGTGAAGAAGGAGAGAGGAAGGATCGAAGAGGAAGTGAGAGACCAGATGAGGGCATTCGAGGATGGGAAGGAGAGGGAAGGGTTTTAGCAAAGAGAATCGGTCGGCCGTATATCGAAAGAAATAAGAAATAACCCTAGGTTTTGGGTTTAAAACAGGAGTCACGACTAATTTAGTATATCGAAAAAATAATCGGTATGCTGAAATCGGTTACAGGAAATTTCGGAACATCATTCGGTACATGAATCGGTGTGTCGAAAATTGTGACTCAGGGGATTTCGGTATACCTGATATTTTCGGTATTCCGAAGAACTCTGTCCAAAGAAACTGTCAAAAAATCGATATACCGTTCATTTTTGGTATGCCGATCTAGTAATTTTCGGTATTCTGAAAAGCCACAAAGTGTGAAATTTTCATATTATATCTGATAGTTTACGAATACCTAAATCTATTCTAATTTTAATAAATTGTTGCTCATCAAGAGGTTTTGTAAAGATGTCTGCCAATTGTTCCTTAGTTGGGATAAATTCTAACTTAATATTATTTTTAAGAGCATGGTCTCTTAAGAAATGATGTCTTATTTCTATATGTTTAGTTCTAGAGTGATGAATTAGATTTTTGGATAGATTAATTGCACTTGTATTACCGCAAAAAATTGGAGTTGTAGATAATGTTATACCATAGTCTTTTAGAGTTTGTTTCATCCACAAAATTTGGGCACAACAACAACCAGCTACAATGTATTTAGCCTCTGTTGTTGAAAGTGCAATACTATTTTGTTTTTTTACTAAACCATGAAACTAAGGAGTGTCCTATAAATTGGCAAGTGCCACTAGTGCTTTTTCTATCTGTTCTGCATCCTGCATAATTGGCATCACTATATCCTAGTAGTTTGAAGCTAGAGTTTTTGGGATAATATAATCCATAATCAACTGATCCTTGTAGATATCGTAGGATCCTTTTGACAACCTTCAGTTGTGATTCCATAGGTGAAGCTTGAAATCTTGCACATAGGCATACACTAAACATTATGTCTGGTCGACTAGCTGCTAAGTACATCAGAGATCCAATCATTCTTCTATATAGTTTTTGATCTATTTTTTGACCATTCTCATCTTTATCCAACTTAGTGGAGGTGCTTATAGGTGTCCTAGCTATTTTGCTACGATCCATTCCAAATTTCTTTAATAATTCCTTAGTGTATTTTTCTTGGTTTATAAATATTCCGTCTTTATTTTGCTTTATTCATAAACCTAGAAAGAAAGTCAGTTCTCCCAACATACTCATTTCAAATTCTTTTTGCATAATCATTGAAAAATCTTTGCATAGATTTTCATTTGTCGATCCAAAAATGATATCATCAACTTATACTTGGATAATTAGAATGTCATTATATAACAACTTTATGAACAAGGTAGAGTCAATAGCACCAATCGAAAAATCTTGATCAAGTAAGAATTTCCTTAATCTTTCATACCAAGCCCTAGGTGCTTGCTTGAGCCCATAGAGTGCTTTGGTTAATTTGTAAACATGATTTGGATTGAGTTCATCTTCAAAACCAAGGGATTGTTTGACATATACTTCTTCTTCAATAATTCCATTTAGAAAGACACTTTTCACATCCATTTGAAACAACTTAAAACCTACATGGCTAGCATATGCTAATAACATTCTAATTGATTCTAGTCTAGCTATAGGAGCATAGGTTTCATCGAAATCAATGCCTTCCTCCTGATTATAACCTTGTGCTACTAGCCTAGCCTTATTTCTAACTACATCCCCAGATTCATCTAGTTTGTTTCTAAAAATCCATTTTGTTCCAATGACTTCCGTACATTGTTTCTCTCGAATTGATTTAATTCCTCATGCATGGCATTTACCCAATATTCATCATCATAAGCTTCAGTTACATTTTTGGGCTCAATGGATGATACAAAGGCATAAGTTGCATAACCATGATCAAGATTAGATCGTGTTTGGATTCCTTTTGATACTTCATCAATGATGAGTTCCTTGGGATGTCCATACACGTATTGCCAATCCTTATGACTAGGTTGTTCAGCATTAAGTTTTAATTCCTTATTTAGGTTTTCCAATGTGTTTTCATTTACTTCTTGATCATCATCAATATCTATGTTTATTGCCTTAGTTTCATTATTTTCTTCGAATTTTATATGCATTGATTCTTCCATTATTAGTGTTCTTTTATTATATAGTCTATAAGCCTTGCTCCTAGAGGAATATCCAAGGAATATTCTCTCATCAGCTTTGGGATCAAACTTATCTAGATTGTCCTTAGTGTTTAAAATAAAGCATTTGCACCCAAAAACTTTCAAGTAGGACACTCTAGGGGTCTTGCAAAACCAAAGTTCGAATGAAGTTTTATTTAGAATTGGTCGAATCAAAACTTGGTTCAAAATATAACAAGAAGTATTTACAGCTTCGGCCCAAAAATGCTTTGGTAAATTTCTTTCACAAAGCATGGTTCTAGTCATTTCTTGAAGGGTTCTATTTTTTCTTTCAACAACTCCATTTTGTTCAGGGGTTCTTGGAGAAGAAAAATAATGTTCAAAACCATTTATTTCACAAAAAAACTTTCAAATTCGTCATTTTCAAATTTCCCTCCATAATCACTTCTTATTTTAATGATTTTTAACCCATTTTCATTTTGAACCCTTTTGCAAAACTTTTGAAATTCACTGAAAACGTCATTTTTGTTTGCTAAGAAAATAACCCAAGTAAAGCACGAAAAATGATCAATAATGACAAAAACATATCTTTTACCACCTAGACTTAGTGTTCTACTAGACCCAAACAAATCCATATGAATTAGTTCTAGTGGTTTGGTAGTAGAAACCATGTCTTTTATTTTGAAAAAGGATTTGGTTTGTTTTCCAAACTAACATGCATCGCATAGTTTGTCCCTTTTGAAATCAATTTTTAGTAGCCCTATCACAAGATCACTTTTGGACAATTTTGAAAGTTGACCTATATTGGCATGACCAAGTCTTTTATGCCATAACCAATGTTCGTCATTTGAAGATGCAAGGCAAGATAGAGTCATATTAGGTTTATGTGAAATTTTTATTTTATAAACATTATTTTTCCTTTTTCCAATAAATATGATTTCGTCGATTTTAGAATCTATTATTGTACATTCATGTTTATCAAACATTACTTTATAGCCTATATCACACAATTGACTTATACTAATCAGGTTATGTTTAAGACCATCTACAAGCAAAACATTTTCAACAGAGGGATTATGTAACACTCGTAAAATTCATTTTGTAATTATTTACATTTTTATGAATTTTATTCCTGGACGGGTGTTACTGTTCTGAGGCCCACTGTGTGGTTTTGGGCTTTTGGGCTTGGGCCTCATGGGCTGGCTTCTGTTTGCGTGTCACTGTGAGTGGTTTGGCACTGTGCGTGTGGGGCCCAGGTGTGGGTCCGTGTGGGGCCCAGGTGTGGGCTCCACATGGAGCCCACGTTCATGGGCTATTGGTTGTGGCTGGTGTTTGGGTGGAGTGGTTGGTTGCTCGTGCAGTGTGCCGGTGGCTGAGACGTGCAGGTGAGCACATTCCCTGCTACTACAGGCGCAGGCTTTATAAGTCGTACCGCACTCCTCTGCCGCCCATCGCCGTTGTAACGCCTCGATCCTAGGCATGCTACGAAAACCCAGTATCAAGCATGATTACTCTAATTACAGAAACATTAAATAACTGTAACTACGGCTCACCTTCAGGATCACAATGTGCAGCTACAAGCTCCAACTCCTGCACTGGGACTCAGCTGCATGCGATCTACACTTGAAAACCAACTAAGCACGCATGAGTGACATCTAAGTGACCCAGTACGCGCCCCAAACATACAAACCACAAAATCTCGGCAAAATCGAAAAAAAAAACTCATTTCTTTTATTTTTCAAAACTTGGTTTTCTTTTGAAAATCCTCTTTCCTTTTATTGGAAATCATTTGGGAATTCAATCCCAAATCCATGCTCCTTCAAAAGCCATGTTTCTTTTCTCAAAACATTTGGAAACTCATTCCAAAACCACCTTTTCTTTTTCAAAAAGACACCTTTGCATTTTCTTTAAAAACCTTCGGAAGTCATTTCCCAAAACATATGTTTTTCAATACTTGGGATTTCTTCCCAAAACCACACATTCAAATTCACATTTCTGACCAGATCCAGCCTAAAACACAATGTCTCATGGGCTCAAAACAAAATCATGAATACAGGCTGGCAACTGGTAAAACCATCATCATCATTTCATTTCAGGATTTTAGGACTATTTTATCAGTCCAGTCGTGACTAAATCACATTTCTTTTTCTTTGTTCATTTCCACTTTTCTTAACTATTGTTACCTTGATCAGGGGTAACCAGGCGCACAAGTAGTAGGTGAGGACAGCCTTTCCCCTACCTTCCTACACTACCGCGTTGAAATTCCTCGTGCGGGATGTCACCGCCCTGGCCAACCGGCCTCAATTTCATTTTCATATGTTCATGGGGATACGTCTCTATCTGACACCTCATTGGTCACCCGAACAACTAGGTCCAATGACCCAGGCTCAGCCTACACCGTCGGTGACCCGAACAACTAGTCTCAAAAACCTAGGCTCAGCCTACACCATCACGAGCTCGGTGACCCGAACAACTAGGTACAATGATCTAGGCTCAGCCTACATCGTCTCAAGCTCGGCAACCACATTATTAGTATTCCATTGCAAAACTCTCTTTAAACTTTCTTTTCAAACCATTTTCCATTTCATTCTTTTTGTTGCAGGACTCTATCTCCTTACAACACTTGGCCCTCCACTAGGGTCCCAACTCAAGCCATGAAAACCATGCTTAAAATCATAAATTGGGTTTCATGCCCAAAACCACACAAAATCATCCTTTTCATTCATTTATGGGATCAAAACCCAAAACCAAGCCCAAATATATTTATTTGGGTTCCACATTCCTCCATGTCATTACATGCGGAAAACATTATTAACATATCCTCAACATACCATAAAAACTATTTATCCTTCATTTAAATTCATATTTATGCATACCAGGTTCAGGGAAAAAACGACAGATCGAATCTCCAGTTCGGCATACCGAAATTCCCTGTTTCAGTAAACCGAACATCTTCGGCATACCAAAACCCCTTGTTTCGGTCGACCAGAAAATTTCGGTCTACCGAAACTTGGGATCTGGCTTAATCTGCTAAGATTTCAGCATACCGAATAAATTCGGCATACCAAATTCCTCACAGACAAGGCACACCCCTGTTTCGGACGGTGAAAAATCGCCCAAGTGGGAGTCCCGATCGGACCTGCCAAACACTCATCATAAATCATCAATAAATCATGGGGTGTAGACCGTTGAGTCTACTTCAAAACCCTCAAACCATTCCTGATTTCATCCACTACACAGATCATACGAAAATCACAAGGGGAAGGGGCTCAAGAACAGCTACTATAGCCTTCAACCCCAAAATTGCATTTCCCCTATAAAAACCAATCCTAACTGCATGATATCTATATTCTCATGCTATATATCACATTCCCATTCATTTCATGATTTTTCCACAATTTTTCATACATTTACTCAATTTTAATGCAATTAACCCATTGTTAATAAAACACTAGACAGAGGAAGGGAAAGGGGTCGCGTACCTGGCTCAGCCCTCCGGCAAACCTTCACGCACCCCGACGAAGCCTCCTCGCGTCAGTGAAACACACGAGTGGCTCACCACCTCCTCGGTTGCGCATCGTTCCTCTTTCTCTTCTCCTCTCTCGGTCACCTCCTCCTCTCTTCGCACGCCGCAGCCTCCCTTTATCCTCTTTCCCACCAGCATCGTGTCGGCTGCCCATCGCGTCGGAAGAGACGCGATGGGCGAGCGTCATTGGTGGCACGGGTCGGGGAAGGGAAGGAAGGAGACGGAAAAATGGTGCGGGCTAGTGAGAGGAAAGGGAAAAGAAAGGAGAAAAAGATGGAAAAGAAAGGAAGAAAAGACAGTGTAACATCTGTGCCTGGCTTTTCCATTTAATATAAACCATGGAATTTCTGGTGATTTTTGTGTGTGGTTTACTAATGGTAAATCCAAGTTGTGTTTGTTGGTGGTGGTCTCTCCCTATGTTTTGTGCCCCTGGTTTCTCCTTCTTGGTGTGACTTCTTTGGCTTGTGGGTCTGTTGTGCAATTGG
>JAMKQA010057162.1:0-11000 GCA_024699735.1 Posidonia australis
CCTATTTATAGGAAATAAGGGTAGAAAAATGTCTCTAACGTCTCTTTCAATGTTCACAAATGGCTACTCATTTGGTATGCCAAAATCAATCAGTTGGCCAAAATCTACAACGGTCGAACACTTTGGTAGACTAAAATAATTTATTGTACCGATGATGTTTTGGGTTGTAAATTCAACACCCATATTTCGATATACTGGGAAATATTCAGTATACCAGTTTTGTTCTCAGTTGTGAATATTTATTCAGTCCTGATTTGGTATACTGAAAATATTTGTTATGCCGAAATGTCCTATTTTAATTTTATAATGAATGTTTTCAATGAATGATTGGTTTTAGGACTAAGGCTATTTTCCTAAGACACTATGGGATTGTTTGAGAGATTATTACAAGTTCTTAGAATATAACATATTAATTACATGATATTTTAATTACAATAGAAACTTGACCTCTAATTTTCAATAGAATTGTCTTGAACTTCCACATAGATATCTTCTTTACCAATTTCACTTTCTTCTTTTTCCAAAGTCCATAAGAACTCTTCATTGACCTATCAAGAAGGTTAGCTCACAGATATGTTTTGTTATCATCAAAATCAAGACAATGCACTTTTGCTAATAATATCTCTCTTTTTGATGATGACAAAACAACAAATATTTCGAAGCTATGGAAATGGCTTCCCCCAGGAACATGCATAAGATATGTCAATAAAAACATTTATACTTCCCCTAACTATATGAGTACTATAAAAAAATATCAAAATATACAATCCAAGTTAAAACACAAATAAGCTTAAGTATAAGTGGGGTGTGATAGCCGTTGGTCTCCCTTACGAGAATTCTTTCCGTTATTGAATAGATCATCCTCTTCAGACTTTAGATATTTTTAACCAGTCTTTAATCTGGAATTGTGGGTCAAGTGCAACTAGTAGGCACATTTTGCTGGCGCATTTTGTAGGCATGTTTTGAAGGCGTGGTTTTCTAGCGTGGTTCTTGACCTGAAATTGAGCTTTATTTATTGGTTTTTGGGGGAAGTTTTGGGATTCAGAGATCCTTTTTCCTTCACCTCGACTCCTCGCTTGAGCCACCTACACAGTCTAAGACACACACACACACACACACAAGGCATAGAGGTTGTCACCATTCTTCTGCTGTCTCTCGCTCGCACGATGGGAGGAGGAGAGTCCATAGTAGATTGGGAAGGAGAGGGGTGAGGGCTTGCTGCTATTTGTCTAGCTGTGCCGCTTCTGCTACCTCTTGCCACCACTGCCCACTGCTGCTCTCTGTCCAACCACCACTGCAGTAGAAGTAAGAAGAGAGAGAAAGAGGGGAGGGAAGGGCAAAGAAGGAGAGAAGGAGGAAGATCAGAGCTTTCTTGCCACCGTTGACCCTTCTCGTTGGCACCACCAACCCTTCTTGTCGCGTCGTTGGTCTATAGTGAAAGGGGATAGAAAGGCGAGATGGAGGAGAAGAAGAGGAGGAAGAGAGGGTAGAGGAGAAGAGGAAGAGAAGGAGGGGGGAGTCGTCGCCCGCTGTGCCGTCGCCGTTGTTGGTGTCCCTATAGAGAGGACAAGGAGCAGAGAGAGTGCAGAGAGAATGTGGAAGGAGAAGGGGGAACTGTGGAGGTGAGTGAGAGAGAGAGTAGAGATGAGAGAGGGGGGAAAGAGAGAGAGAGAGGGTAGAGATGAAAGAAAGAGAGAGAGAGAGAGGGGTAGTGGAGAGAGGGAAGGAGGTGGGGTGTGCCTTAGCCACCGTCAAGGCGCCACGTCAGCTGCCGCATCGTCACCGTGTCATTGTGCTGGGAGTTTGCCATTGCATCGTCGCCCTCGCCGTTGTCACAACCAAGTAGGCATTGGAACTATCATCGGTGAACGATACACACTCTATAGCCTTTCTCTTGTTGAAGTTGAAACATAAGGGTATGATAGTGTGTTTCTGGCATCTATGGATGTTTTGGTGAATCTTGGATAATTTATGGTAATGTATGATGATTTTAGAATAGTGTGGCCTCCATTGTAATAAAATAATTACTTTTAGGCCCTTAACTTTATGTGTTATTGCATGTTAGCCCTTGGACTCATGATAATTACTTTAAGCCCTTGAGGTTTATGTAAACTACATTTGGACCCTTAACTTTTATGTTCTATCGCATATAGGCCCTTAGACATGTAAAAATTACTTCATAGTCTTTGGAATCTAACCAAATTGCATTTCGATCCTTGAACTTTGTAGAAGTTACATTAGGCCCTCTAAAGTTGATGTAAATTACATTTAAGCCTTTAATGATGATTTTTTGTGTTTTTAGCATGTTTAACCTTATGACAACCCTATAGGGGTGATGGAACGCTAATGATTAGGATAATCATTAGGATGACTCTAGGGAATACCTAAAATATGTTAGCAAGATCCTACTAGAATTGTAATTGGAATAAAAGGACTATATGACTTAGAAATACTAGACCTTATCCTGTAATGGTTTAGATGGATTCAAAGGTTAATGTTTGTCCTTCTCATGATGCATGAGTCACCCCTTTTTCTTCATTTTTTAATAAACTTTTCACGTAAATTTTGAGCAAAACTCCTTGGAAGAGGGAGAAATGTCTCAAACACCCATTACATGCAATAAAATCACCAAAACAAGGCACCAAGGCCAACAACTTACACCAAGGATAACTTAATCATTAATTAATTCATTATCGATAATGATTAAGTGGGAAAATCAAGGTTTAAGGTGTTACAATAGATTATGTAAATGGAGTTATAGTATAGAATATGTAATGCCCCAGCGCTACATAATAGTACAGAAACTATCCAAATAATTTATTTAAACATAACTTAGCAAAATAACAATTAAATAATTTCAAAACATAACTCAAACCTGTACACGAATGAGTGACTCCAAAAATTACACCAAAACAAGGCTGCACCTCCAGCTAAGCACTTGAAACAAACAATTTAAAACCACGCGTGAGTGACATCAAGTCACCCAGTACGTGCCCCAAAACTCACACACTAAATTGGCAAACCTGAACCACTATCGAAATCACAAGGAAAACATGATTCTCGAAAAACCAACATACACAACCAGAGGAAAACATTTATAAATCATGACTTTTCAAAAACTCTTTTGTCATTTCCTTTTGAAATCTCATGCACATTTCCAAATCACTCAATGCATTTCAAGAAGCCATTTTCTCATTTAGCAACTAGCCCAAAGCACAAATCATCTCATTTACAAAAACAAGACTAGAAGCTAGAAAACACACAAATCTCAATCTATCTCAAGAAAACCTGTCGTGTCACCTTGGCCACAGGTGACCGACCTGGCCTCAAGCAGTTGGCAAGGCTTTATCCCTATCTACATTGCAATGCCGCGGTGAACTATCCCGCCTAGGAGTCCAACTGCTCCAGCGGCACCCTCAAAATAGCGTACCCTCATTGGTACAAGCACGGAGTGCGTTTCCTCTATGACACCCCTAGATACCCGAGTACCTGGGGACTCTAACCCTAGACCCGACCAACACCTGCACTGAGGGATCCCCAGGTTATTATCTCCCAGGCCTTATAGTACTACAACACACATAGTCACGAGGCTCACTCCTCGGACCAAACTCGGCAACCACAACTTAGGCCCGTCCCCGACCACTTAGAGGTCTCACTACCTGTGACACCTGGGCCTGATTATCCATTTTTAATTGTAAACCATGTGATTAATTGTAATATTGTATAAATGGTTTATTAATGGATAATCTGTTGCTTCTTGTGATTGTGGGGTTTTGGTTGGCTCTCTGTGCATCTGTTTGTGATTTCGGACCAATGTGGAGTCTGGTTTGATGAGGTACAGTTGCCTCGATTTACGTGTCCGTCTTTTTCCTTTTCTTTCTCTTCTTTTTCTCTCTCCCTCACGTGATTCCGTCATCTTCATTTCCCTCCTCTTCTCCCCCAAACCCGTGCCACCAGCGACACGGCCCGTGCTACTCCGTTCCCTCTGATGCGAGGGTGATGCGATGGGAGGCTGGCGCGACACGAGAGGAGGAGGAGATAAGAAGGAGGAGAGGGTGGTGGGAATTCAACCGAGTGAGAGAGAGATACAGAGAGAGAGAGAGAGAAAGGATGGGAGGTGCGCAAGCCAGAGGAGTGCCGAGTCGTGGTCTGTCGGTGGGAAAAAGGCTTTGCCGGGGCAGGAGGAGCTCGCTGGAGTCGGGGAGGCTCGCTGGAAGAGGTACGTGGCTTCCCTTCTCCTCCGTTCTCTTCTTTTAACATAAGCAGTTTAATGCTTGAAAATGGTGTAAAATGCTTGTAAAATCGTAGAAAAATAGTAGAATTGATGAGAATGAGTTGAGTGGCATGAAAACATAGATATCATGCAGTTAGGATGGAAATTGGTAGGGTTATGCAAGATTTTTGGATGAAGGCTACAATAGTTGTTTTTGAGCTCCATCCCTTTATGATTTTTGTGTGAATTGTATAGTGAATGGATTGACAAATGGTTTGGGGGGTTTTGAAGTAGACTCAAGGGTCTACACTCCATGATTTATTGGTATTTTGTGGTGCTTGTTTGAGGGGTCCGACGAAGGCTCCCACTTCCGGCGATTTTGTTGGCTGTATAGGGGAGGTGCCCTGGTCGTGGGTAATTCGGCATGCCGAACTGGGAATCCCTGTTAGATTAAGCCAGGATACCTGGTTTTCGGTAGGCTGAAATCACCCGATTGACCAAAATAGGGATTTTCGGTATACCGAAAATGTTCGATGTACCGAACTAGGGATTTTCGGTTGGCCGAACCTAGTTTTCGGTCTGCCAATTTTGCCCTGGTCCTAGCATATATAAATGTGATTATAAAATGAAAAGAAAGGGTTTAAAATGGACAATGAGCATGTGTTAGTGATGTTTTCCCCATGTAAATGGCATGGAGGAATGTGGGACCCAAATAAGTGTATTTGGGAATGATTTTGGGTTTGAAGTCCTAATAATGAATAAAAGTGATTGGATGTATGGTTTTTGAGTAAATATGGGCATGAGACCCAATTTATGATTTTAAAGCATGGTTTCCATGATTTTGAGTTGGGACCCCAGATGAGGGTCAGGTGTTGTGTGGGAACAAATTCCTGCAATCAAAAGAATGAAATGGAAATGGTTTTGAAAAGGAAAACTTAAAGCGTTTTGAAAACAAAACACTAATAATATGTTGAGGAACCACCGGGGTTTATGTCGACAATGTGGTAGGAGTATGAGGCTCCAATGAAACCAATTGTCAGATACAACTGTGGTTGCTGAGCTTGAGACGGTACAGGCTGAGCCTATATTATTGAACCTAGTTGTTTAGGTCACCGAGCTCGTAAGGGTGTAGGCTGGGCCTGGGTGTATGAGACCTAAGTGTCCGGGTCACCAACAGTGTAGGTTGAGCCTTGGTCATTGAACCTAGTTGTTTGGGTCACCGATGGAACGTCAGATAAAGACATATCCCCGTGCATATATGAAAGAGATTGAGGTCAGTTAGCCAGGGCGATGGCATCTCGCACGGAGAATTTCACAACTGAAGTGCAGGGAGGTAGGGGAAATAGTGTCCTCACCTACTGCTTGTATGCCAAGTTACCCCTGATCAAGGTAAAATCAATAAAGAAAAGTGGAAATGAATAACAAAAGATATGTTAAATGCATGAAAATGAGAAAAAATACATGTAAAATCATAGAAAAATAGTAGAATGAATGAGAATGTGATGGATAGCATGAATATGTAGATATCATACAGTTAGGATGAAAATTGGTAGATTTATACAAGTTTTAGGAATGCATGCTATAGTGTTTCAAAACAAGCTTCACCCCTTTATGATTTTTGTATGGCTTGCATGATGAATGGATTCATGAATGGTTTGAGGGGCTTTAAAGTAGACGCAAGGGTTTACACCCCATGATTTATTGGTAAATTGTGATATGTGTTTGGGAGGTCCGATAGAGGCTCCCACTTCCGACAATTTCGTCGACCGAAACAAGGGAATGCCCTGGTTGTGGGAAATTCGGTATGCCAAATTGAATTCGGTACACCCAACCTGGTTTCGATCTACCGATTTTGCCCTGGCCCTGATATACATAAATATGAATATAAAATGAAGGATGAATGGTTTAAAAGGTATGTAAAGTATGTGTTAGTGATGTTTTCTCCATGTAGATGACATGGAGGAATATAGAATCCAAATAAGTGGATTTAGGCATGGTTTGGTTTTTAGACCCTATAAATGAATAAAAAAATTGATTGTGTGTGATTTTGGGCATGAGACCCAATTGTGATTTTGAAGCATATGGTTTTTCATGAATTGAGTTGGGACCCCAGTGGAGGGTTAAGTGTTGCATGGAAACAGATTCCTGCAATGAAAAAGAATGAAAATGGAAATGGTTTGAAAAGGAAAGCTTAAAGAGTTTCGAAAATGAAACACTGATAATGTATTAAGAAACCACGGGAGTTGGTGTCGACAACGTGGTAGGAGTATGAGGCTTCAATGAAACTAATTGCCAGACACGACTATGGTTGCCGAGCTTGAGACGGTGTAGGCTGAGCTTGGGTCATTGTACCTAGTTGTTTGGGTCACCGAGCTCATGACGGTGTAGGCTGAGCCCAGGTTATTGAACCTAGTTGTTCGGGTCACCGACGATGTAGGCTGAGTCTAGGTCATTGTACCTAATTGTTCAGGTCACCGATGGAGCGTCAGACAAAGACGTATCTTCGTGCATATATGAAAGAAATTGAGGTCGGTTGGCCGAGGCAGTGGCATCCTACACGGGGAATTTCACTGCAGTAGTGCAAGGAGGTAGGGGAAATGATGTCCTCGCCTACTACTTATGTGCCTGGTTAGCCCTGATCAAGGTAACATCAATAAAGAAAAGTGGAACTGAATAAGGTAAGAATGTGATTTTGAGAAATAAAAGGAATGTGGTTTATCTGGGATTGGACTTATGAATAGTCCTAAAATCCTAGAATAAAACAAGAATTGTATTTTAACCAGTTACCAGCTAGTATTTATGATTTTGGTTTTGAGCCCGAGAAGCATTGTATTTTAGGCTAGATCTGGTCAGAGATATGGGTTTTGAAAGTGGTTTTGTTCTTGAGAAGAAATCCCAAGCAATAAAAAGAAAGATGAGTTTTGAGAAAGAACATGGTTTTGGAAACGATTTCCAGATATTTCAAAAGGAAAAAAAATGATGTTTTAAAATGAATTTTCAAAAGGAAAAATCAAGTTTTTATAAACTAAAAGCTGTGTTTCTTGTAATGTTGCAGGATTTTGTTGTTTGTGTGTTTGGAGCGCGTACTAGGTGACTTAGATGTCACTCACGCGTGCTTTGTTTGGTTTTCAGGTGCAGATTGTGTTCAGTCGAGTTCCAGTGCTGGAGTCAAAGCTGCTAGCCGCACATTATTTCCTAGAGGTGAGTCTTAGTTACAGTTATTTAATTTTACTGTAATTAGTGTAATTTTGCTTATGATACTATGATTTAGGTAGCGTGTCCAGATTCAGGGCGTTACAGGGAGCCTCTAGCAGACCTCTCAAACATGCATCTTAAAACATGGATAAATTATGGAGTGTAGACCCTTGAGTCTACTTCAAAACCCCCCAAATCATTCATGAATCCAATCATCATGCAAGCCATACAAAAATCATAAAGGGGTGAAGCTTGTTTTGAAACACTATAGCATGCATTCCTAAAACTTGTATAAATCGACCAATTTTCATCCTAACCGTATGATATCTACATATTCATGTTATCCATCACATTCTCATTCATTCTACTATTTTTATATGATTTTACATGCATTTATTCTCATTTTTCATGCATTTAACATATCATGCTATAAGAAAAGAACGGAGGAGAAAGAGGAGTCATGTACCTTTAGGTGGCACCCCGATGACCTCCCTGCACTCCCGCAAAGTTCTTCGACCGACAGACCACGCAGACAGGCCACTCCCCCCCTCCGGCTCACACACCATCCCTCCTCTCCTTCTTTCTCTCTCGATTCCCTGGTTCCTCTTTCGCTCGCCTCCATCCCTCTATATCTCCTTCTTCTCCCTACATCATGCTGACCGCCCATTGTGTCGGAAGGGATGGGTAGGCATGAGCTGCCATTGTGTGGTGGCACAGGTCGGGGAAGAAGAAGAAAAAGAAGACGGAGATGGGGAGAGCTCATGAAGGAAGAGAGAGAAAAAGAAAGGAAGAAACGTGAGAAAGACGGGCATGCAAATCAAGACAACTGTGCATCTCAAATCGGACTCCACATTGGTCCCACAACACAAACGAGTGCACAGAAAACCAACTAAATCCTCACAATCACAAGAAACAACAAATTATTCATTAATAAACTATTTATACAATATTACAATTAGTTATATGGTTTACAATTAAATGGATAATCAGGCCGAAGTGTCACAACTAGGATAATTTTAACCTGATAATTGTTTAGTTGCATTATAAAATGATTTTAAAAAACTATGAATTATTAGAATTATGCCAATCTTCATAATTTAACAAATAATTAGATTTTACATTATAATATGTTGTAATTTTGTTACTATAAGATAAACTTGAACTTAACATATTCTATGTTAAATTCTATCTTTGTTGAACAGTTAACTTAAATTTTTTAGATTTTAAACCATTTTCTGCACATAGATGTCTAAATTCTTGATAATTTTTTAACTGATTTTTGAATAAATAAAATAGTTAATTTTATATTTTTTATATAAGACCTAATGCAATTTACATATTCTTGTACAATTAAATTAAAAATGTGACAACAATACCTATAATGAAATAAATCACCATTTAATACTAGTTTTATATTTCTTTTTAATATTTCTATTGCAACATTATTATTAGAAGCATTATCAAAAGATTTTGTATTAATTTTATAATATATATTTTATTCTTTAGCAACATCTTCTATCGTATTTGCTATAAGTTTACCAATATGTGGATAATCAAATACTTTAAAAGCAATTAATCTTTTTTGTAAATCTCATTCTATATCTATCAAATATACAGTTAAACATAAGTATGAAAAATTATTAAGACCAGTCCAGACATCACAAGTCAATGATATTTTACATAATAAACTAAAAATATCCTCATTAAATTTTGTTTATCTTTTTTAAATGTTGTATAAATTATATTTTTAGTAGTGTTCGTAGAATGACCTTTAAATTTTGGATTTAAATAATTTTATATACAAGATTCAAATTTTTTATTTTTAGAAAAAGAAATGGTTATTCATCTTGTATTATAAATTTTATTAATCCTTCTTTTACTTCTTCTGCATTATATTTCCAATTTATTAATCCACTAGAACCTATGTGCAATTTAAATTGTCTTAAATCTATGTTATCATCTTTATTATATACATCTATATATTTTTGTAAATACTTAGTAATATGATCTGTACCTCCACCCTTAGAACAAAGGTATCTTGTACTACAATATTTATAATAACATTTATTTTCATTTATAGAGTCTAAGGTTACATGTTTCGAAATCTACAAACTTTATTTCCTAGTTTTCTTTTTCGGTTGTAAATTGTATTTGTGTGGTTTGTATAGTTTAAGACTAGTTTAACTCTTGGGTTTGGATATTGTAGACACCGTAATTTTGAGGTCACTTGGCAACAAGCTCCTCCGAATGATGCTTTGGTTGCGACCACCAAAACCCTAACCTACTCAAGCCCAATTAGGCCCACGCTAGCCCACTCTCACCCAATTAAACTTGAAACCAACCAAATGAAATTAAATCCACTTAAAATCCATTTAAAAACCCTAATTAATTAAATAAAAACCCTAATTAAGTAAAATCTAATTAAACCCACATAAAATCCAATAAACCCTAATTAATCAAATGAAAACCCTAATTAAGTAAAATGAAATTAAATCCACTTAAATCCATTTAAAACCAACTCAAAATCAATAAAAACCCTAATTAATCAAATAAAAAACCTAATTAAATAAAATCGAATTAAAATCCTAAATTGATCCAAAAAACCCTAATTAAAACATAAAACCTAATTAAAACACAAAAACCCTAAATTAAAACCATAAACCCTAATTAAACCCAAATTCCAAATCAAAAACCTAAAAAGCAAAACCCTAAATACATAAAAATTCCAAAACAAAAATAAAACAAAAAAAACCCAATTTAAAACAAATTAATTAAACCTTAATCATGAATTTAACATAAATAAAAGCCCAAAATTAAACCCACAAAGCCCAATTAAAAACCTAAAATTAAAACCCTAAAAAATCCTAAAAATCTCAAAATAAAAACCAAAATAAAAACCCAAAACCCTAAGCCCATTAAGCCCAACACTATTCAATTCAAAAATTCAATTCAAAACTTTAGAAAAGTCAAAAATAATTCCGGCGACCCTATTTTTCCGACGAGAACTCTAGCAAGCAATCCCGAGGAATCCGGAGTAGATCTCAGCCTCTGTAATCTTTGGCCAACCTCCTCCAGTTCACATCCGATCCAACGGTGTTCATTCGCTGAAGGGAGGAGGATCGACGGTGGAGAAAAGCCTCACCGAAGTATAAAAACCCCTACCGTCGACAACCAAGAAAAACGTTTGGGACCTGCAGCCTCCTCTCAAGCAATTCAGTGCCCTTCACCTTCGACCATCAACCTCCAGGAGCATCCAATCCTATTTTCCCAAAGCCAGCCGCCGTCAGTGGGCAAACCAGAGCCACCGGAGCACCTTGACGTCGACCTACCGCCGGAGTCCGTGGGAGCAGCCACTCAGGTACCTTTTCTTCACTCTTTCTTCAATTCATCGCATGTCCCATAGTTTTCTCTAGTTTCCCTGAACCAGTCGCGATGGGGTGGCGCCTCTGTACGCTGCCACCCCCATCTCCGGCGATGGGTTCACCTTCTCCGGTGAAACCACGACCCCTACGGAGGAGGGAGGCCCCTAGGGCTCCGTCCTTCCTCTCCTCCTCTTCTCCTCTCTCCTCCTCTCCTTCTCCTCAGTGTCCCC
>JAMKQA010057163.1:0-12532 GCA_024699735.1 Posidonia australis
CTTTGGAAGGAGGAGTTAAATCATAAATGGGCGGTTAGATTAGATGGAGAAAGAAGAAAACATTGAAGACTGTGATGTCGATGGAAGGTCTGCAGCCTCTGACCTCAATAAATAAAACTCATTATCATCATCTGTATTATTAATTTACATATGCAAAAAATAATAAAATAAATAAAAAAAAATTCTATAATATCTACATATTAATATATTATCTCACAAAATTGTAATTATCTATTATAAGTTATAATTATTTATTTAAAATTATAAATCTCATTATATATATAAATATAAATAATCAATATTAAAAATTTTGATATCCATGTAATGCTTAGGTACCTAATATCACAGATACACTTAATAAATAAATAAATATAAAATAAATGCAAGAGCACATTTTTTTCCCACCCCACTTCCATCCATTAGCACCTTGTCATTAGCTTTGTGACTGTTATCCTTTTACCGTGGAACAGAGGGCAAAAGGAAAGAACCATCTTGGCACTCTGGCCTTTGCTTTTCTCTCCACACAGCTCAACAGCAACAGGCAGGCAATTCCATTTGGTTGCCTCCCACACCCCACCCCTCCCCCACAAAAGCTTTGTAATCACGCCATCTCCTTTTTGCTTTCTTTCTTCCTTCATCGCCACAACCATCGCCAGGACCAAGCTTTTCTTCTCCTGGTGGTGATAATATATGTTGGGCCTTTCCCTGCTTCCGCTGGCATGAACAGGAATGCATGCTCAAAGGACGACCGGTGGGTGAGGATTGACTGATCGAACACACCGTTCAGAGCTCGTATGTATATATGTATACCACCGTCTTCTCCTCCCAGCTGAACTGAGAAAAAGGAGACGAACCGACCACCACCTTGGTTTTGCGGAGATGTTGGACAGCTTGCTCGGCCGCAAGTTCTCGGCTAAATGGTACTACTATTCCACTTCTTGTTGATATTGGGATCTTCTTCTTCTTCTTCTTCTTCTTTTTGATAATTGATAATGGCTTCTTCTTCTTCTTTTTGAAATTGGGTTCTTCTTCTTCTTTTTGGAAATGGATTCTTCTTCTTCTTCTTTTTGATAATGGTTTCTTCTTCCTCTCCTCCTTGATAATGGGTTCTTCTTCTTCATTTTTTAAATGTGATCATCATCATCATCTTCTTCTTCTCTTTGAACACGGGTTCTTCTTCTTCTTCTTCTTATTCTTCTGCTTCTGGTTCTTCTTCTAGAAAATGGGTTATTCTTCTTCTTCTACTTGAAAATGGGTTCTTAGTCTTATTTTTGAAAATGGGTTCTTCTTCTTCTTCTTCTTGAAAATGGGTTATTTTTCTTCTTCTTGAAAACGGGTTCTTTTTCTTATTCTTGAAAATGGGTTCTTCTTCTTCTTCTTCTTCTTGATAGAGTTTCTTTCTTTTTTTCTTTGGGTTCTTTAGTTCCTGTACTGATTTGTGTTTTTTTTGTTTTTTTATTGTTGCAGCAAGCAGTCGATAAAATGCATAAAGGCGAGGATCGGTTTTATCCGGAAGAAGAAACAAGCCAGTCTCAACTTCCTCAAGAAGGATGTCGCAGATCTCCTCGCCGGTGGTCTCGACACCAACGCACTAGGAAGGGTGTGTTCATCACTTTTCTAGTCTCAAGACTGGCTTGCATGTTATCTTGGTTTGAATGATTCGGATAGGATTGGATGCCTCTTTTTTGATTGGAAGCAGTTCCAACTTGATTTGCATTGATTGTTATTTCGAATTTGGGTTCTCTTCTTTTTCACTCTTTTTTTTTTCTCTCCTTAATTGCGATTGGTACACTGATTGTTTTTTCTTCAATCGAGTCGATATAGCGAAAATATTTCCGTTTGGCATGGATGTATTTCAAGATCTTATTCATTGGGTTTCTTTTCATACAAGAGCTGTCTTTTTCTGTGGTTGTTTTTCGTGATCGTATTTCAGTCTTTTTTACTCAATGTTAATAGTTGAATACTTCATTGCAATATATATTGTGGTGCTTTTCCAAATCTTTTACATAATGATGCTACATGATTTTGTGGTTTTGCTATTAACATTCTTGTAGAACTAGGACTTATCTTCCCTTCTTCATACTTTACTCCTTCAGCCTACACTATCTGTTCTATATTTGACTGCAAACTTATGTTGCATCTTTGTCTTTAATTGTGAAACAGATGGATGCGTTGATAGTTGAAATGAACAACATTTCTTGCTATGATATGATTGAGCATTTTTGTGACTGTATTCTGGGTCACCTATCACGTCTAGAAAAACAAAGGTGTGTATGCTGATTCTTATGTGAGACTTTGTATGTATTCCAAACATAGTACCTTGTGATTGTTCAATTCGTGTCCATTTCTTGGAGAATCATTACACAAAAACCTGACCAATCTCTATATTGGCAGTTAAAGTTCAAAATCCATTTCTTCTCCAATGGAGGGAAAAATCCATTTCTTCTCTAATGGAGGGGCTTTCATTTACTTATATTTCATTAGGCTCAGCATACTAGGGTATTGCACTCCATATTATTACCTATAGATGTCTTTATCCATTGATATGCTCATCTAAAGAAAATTTCCATCAGTATGGCACTCCAGGTTACCTTTTAAATGCTGTGAACCCAAAGTTGCTGTCACATTTTATAAACAATATAATCCAGTCAGAAGACATGTTGTAGCTTATAAGCGCAAATGAATCATGAAATAAATACTATTTTCTACTCATTCACAAATATCCGAAGACCAGAGTTGAAAATTTGGTATATCTGACAACCTAGTGATTAGTGGTGACTTGGATGTTTGGTGTATTTGATAGCTAAGTGGTGACCGATGAGCATTTAGTAGCATGATATTAAATTTTGACATGTGTTCTGAAACCCAACTTCCCGACACGATATTCAACTGTAATTCAAAAAATACCTCATGTCGGGCTGTGTCGGTCCATGCCCGTGCCATGTCAGTGTAAGAGTTGGTATGGATTTCATTCTTGCTCATTACAACCATCATCAAGTATTAGTTTGTGCATGTTATTTGGCTCTCTTAGATTTAGGTCATAAAAGTCTAATTAGTTATTCCATTGAGAGAGATTACACATATATATATAAGTATAGTGGATAAATGGATATCTACTAACCTGTCTAATACACACAACCCATATAACATACTTTAACACTCCCCCTCAAGCTGGAGCATATATATCAACTATGCCTAGTTTGTTACATAGAGACTCAAACACCCCAATATTTAGACTCTTAGTGAATATATTGGTTAACTACTCAGCAGACTGAGTATAAGGGGTAGAGATAGTCTCCCTTATAACCATGTCTCACAAAATGACAGTCAACCTCAACATGTTTTGTACGCTCATGGAAAGTGGGGTTGTTTGCAATGAAGATAGTAGCTTGATTGTCACATCTCATAGTTATAGGAACCTCGACCTTGAACGTAAGCTACTTTAGTAGTGACTTCACCCACACCATTTCACACGCTGTTTGCGTCATAGACTGGTATTCAACTTCTGCACTGGATTTCAACACTACATTTTGTTTTTTGCTGTGCTAAGTAATTAAGTTGCCTCCCACAGAGGTGCAAAATCCTGATGTTGATTTCCTGTCTCCTTGATCTCTTACATATCTTGAATCAGAGTAGGTTGTAATACTAGTGTGACCATTCTTCTTGTATACTAGGCTTTTTCCTGGTGCACCTTTAACATATGATAGAACCTGAAGAGCTCTCAATCAGTGTACTCTCCTAGGCTCATGCATGAACTAGCTCAAAAGACTGATTGCATAAGAAATATCCGGTCGAGTCACTCTCAGATAAATAAGTTTTTCAATTAGCCTTCTACACCGACTAGGGTCCTCTAACAACTCTGAGTTGCTGTTCCTGACGGTTGGTGTCTGCTCAATAGGAGTACTCTTTGGTTTGCACCCCAGAAGGCCCGTCTCCTACAATAGATCTAGGACATACTTCCTTTGTGACAATGTCATCTTACCCTATGCATAGGCAAACGCAATCTCCAAGAAGTAGCGAGGCTTTCCCTTGTCTTTTGTCACGAAATGAATGTGTAAATGTTTCTTTATGTCTACAATATCCTGTATATTACTGTCAGTCACATATGTCATCAACATATACTATTAGAATGACACACCCAATAGCTGTCCGCCTATAAAAGACTGAATAGTCCACTGCACATCTCTGAAAGCCACTAGCAAGAACCATTTGACTGAACTTCTCGAACCATGCCCTGGGACTTTGTTTTAGGTCATAGATTGCCTAAAACCCACAACCCACAAGTCCCAGGATCGAAACCTGGCTCTAATACCATCTTAGATTTGGGTCATAAAAGTCTAATTAGTTATTCCATAGAGAGAGATCACACATATATATAGGTACAGTGGATTAATGGATATCCACTAACCCGTCTAACACACACAACTCATATAACATACTCTAACAGGCTCTTTAGATGTGATTTTGTGTTATCATCTGGGAGCGACACTTATGCTGGTTTACACTTTCACTATATCTGCATTGATCATTTTCAACCTTTCTTCAAGTGTTATGTAGCTTGAGCATGTTGTTTGGCCTTTTATATATCATCTGTTCGACAATAAAATAGGTTCGATGCTTTATATGCATTGACCAGTTTCTCGCTTTATATGTAGATATGCCTATAGAACTTATATACAACCCAATTAACTTATTTAGTCCTTTGGTCAATGTCATGGCCCAACAAAAGTTTGTTCTTTTTCTCGTCTTTGCTTGCGATTTGATGTATAGAGCCCAACCAGTGGAAAAAAGCCGCAAATGATTTATTTTATTACAAACATTGAACTCCGACATGATTTAAGAGTTAGAATGCTCTCTTCTGCTCTCAATTGTTTGTTTTTGGATGAAATTGTAGATCCCAATCAGATTGGAAAACTTGATGATTATGATTGCTAACATGTTTCCTTTCTTATTTCAGAGATTGTCCTCAAGAAGAAATGGAAGCTGTGGCAACTTTAATTTTTGCGGCAGCTAGGTTTTCTGATTTGCCAGAACTAGTTGATTTAAGGCATGGTTTCACTAGTAGATATGGCAGTGCCTTAGAATCATCAGTAAATGCACAGGTGCTGACAAACGTGTCCCTTATGCTATACAATTTTTAGGGCATTCAATTTTCGTAGTCATACTGATTTCTGCAATGATTTACCTGTAGTTTGTGGAAAAAATAGTGACAAAGAGTTTCACGAAAGATAAGAAGCTGAAGATGATGCAGGACATCTCACAAGAATTCGCTGTAGCATGGAATCTTAAATTGTTTGATCAGAAGAGAATCAATCCATCACCAATGGTAAGTTTCTAGTAAGGCATTAAATTTTGGCATGCCATGGTTCTCTTTTCATGTGGTTACGTGTGATTTTTAGCTTTTAACTCTTGTACATGCCTTGTACTGTTAAATAATATTTACAATGTAAAAGGCTAAAAGCACATGCATGAATTACATTGGAATTGTTTCTTGATTTGTAGGAGGTGCCAAAGAAAACGAATGTGCTGACGTCCAATGCAAAACAAGAAGAGTTGCATGCTCTGGTTAATGAGCAAAAGAGTGCTGGCATTGACACCCAGCAGGAGATAGCCATTGCGACAAAAAAGCAAGACATTTCTACTCGTGGAAGGACAGAGTCTGCTCTCAAGTATGATGTGCTGAAAGAAATGAAACATACCCAGGTTAAAGATATCCATATGGTTTCAAACCTTAACAATGGCTTTCAGGCTGATTGTACGAAGAATAGCGGAAGTGTGTTTTGTGATGAACTGAAAAACAGCAAGCCCACAAGTCAAGAGGGAGTGGATACTCATGTTCGAGAGAGACAGATAAGTGAATTGGAACCTAGTCATGATACGGCGAATATTGCTCCTCACATCAAACCAAAACAATATTCCAAGAGAACATATACTTTTGACTACAATAAGAACAATGTTTCTTATGACAGGTCAAGTTCTCTACACGGGCTTGTTTCTTTTGTCCCAGAGGAAAAGGTGACTGGAATGGTTAAATCTCATGATGGCAAAGGGGGATCAGATGCAGCTGGTCGATATGCAAGGGGACTGAATCATGATAGGTCTCAAAACATGGTTCCTCATATCAATAAAAAAAGGCATGAGAATGGAAATCATGCTGTTGGTTACCATGAGGATGTTAGCGGATCTGGTACGTCAAAAACTCAAAATAGAAAGGCTGGACTGGTTAAATCACATGATGACAAAGGGGGATCAGATACTGCCGGTCAACATGCTAGGGAACTGAAGATGAATCATGATATGTCTCAAAACATGGCTCCTCGTATCAAGCCAGAAAAGCAAGATTGTGGAAATCATGCTGTTGATTACCATATGGACAGCCGTGCATCAGGTATGTCAAACACTCAAGATGGTTTGTACTTACGTGTCCCAGAACAACAGGTTGCTGGACTGGAAAAGCATGATGACGGCAGACTTAAAAATATGATTCCTCCTTATGTCAAACCAAAAGGATCTAAGGCAGGTCTCCATGCTAAAGGACTTCATGATGATGTTGTTACTCGGAAGTCAAGAAGTCAGCAAGATTTAGAATCTCCTTTCCAAGAGGAAGCATTCCAAGATGTGAAATCTGTCAGCACTTTGCCACTAAAAAACATGAATCCTCCTTACGTTAAACCATCTGCCAATAAGAATGGCTATGAACATCTGAGTAGTGCCTTTTCAACTATTAGGGATAATGATGCATCTGTGTACAGCAGATCCAATGACGATGGCAAGAAAAAGTTGACAAAAGCTGACTTGGTTAATGACAAGAAGCCAGAACCAAGATCTGTCCGAAGGAAGCATTCAAAATTACAAATGGTATATGAGAACAATGATTTTGTTGATGGTAGTGACCCCTTAAGCACTAATATCCCAAGTGAAAGGAATCATGGTGAGCGACCAGGAGCCGCTATCCTTGAAGGTGACTACGATGAAGAGGAAATGGTCATGGATAGGCTGCTGATGCACTACAGCAGGAAAGGGATGGCTCATCAGAAAAGCAAGTCAAGAACAAGAACTAGGACAAGGGCAGCTGACAACAACAATGTTGAATCGGATGTCAGGAGACACCACAGGGATCACCACCAAGGCCACACAGACATCCCAGAAGCAGTGCATACTCTTCAAAGAGCAGTCTCCCTCCCCTCAAAGCAGATGGGTCAAGCAGATGTGGTTAAGAAACCAGCACGCATTCCTTCAATGGAGCCAGATATGTCGAGTCCACTTGGTGGCCGTGTGCATCCACGCCTGCCGGATTATGACGAGTTAACGGCTCGGTTCAATGCCTTGAAGAGGAGTTAGTGGGGTTGTGGGAAAGTAAGCTACATAGGTTGTTTTTTGTTCAATATTTTCATTTTTCCGTATGCCTAGATATTGTGATTTACTACTGCTCTCAAAGTATTGCATCCTCTATAGTTTACTGATTTCCTTGTACATATACCAGACTTTGTACGTCGAAGTAAATATAACAAATCATCCATATTTGCAGAAAAGAAAGGCAAACGGCCATGACTCAGCTTGTGTTCCTTTTTCATGGCTATGATATAATTGACTCGTGTTGTTTTCTTTTCAGGACAATTTGTCTGACAGGTACGAGAAAAAAATGTTAGTGGTTACGGTTTTTTTTATGACATGTCAAAGAAAAGATGGAAGCTTGAATAGTGGGAAGATATGACATAAAGCACGAAAACAATCTTGCAGCATGCTTTTGATCTGCACTGTCATTTCTTTTTCTTGAATATAAATGGAAGGTATTTAAGGGCACGATGCTTGCTTACTATGGCTGTATTCTCATTGGTCGGTTTACATGGATGTTTTAATTCTCATGCTTTTATATAATGTGCTCTTTTCTGGTTTAGGAGAAAATTTTCTCCATGTTGATGGAATTATTTTTTCTAGGAGGGTATGATTAACTTAAGGCACATCCATGGGTAAGACTGTAACTGGATTGAGTTTCATTCGTTAATCTGATTCGATCTAATCTGTTACGAACGGATTAAGATGTGGTTTGTTCATTCGTTCACTTGTTAACCCGTTAATCGCTTAATTATCCTTTTAGTGGGGTAAGGGTAATAGTAGACTACTTTAGGTCATCTATTAATCCGTTGAATCATGAAGTTGTGTTTTATTATATTCTTGATAATATTCTATATTTTTGAATTATAGATGGTGATTAAGTTATTTTATATTTGTTGTATTCTTTGTGAGTATTTCAAACGTTTGAATCATCAATCATGAATAGTGTGGTTAAATGATATTATATTTATATTTCTAATTTTATTATTATTCTTGGATGAACACAATAAATCAACGATGAATGATGATGTATTATGGTAAATTATGATGTTGGAATTCTATTTGTTATATATTGTTAAATTTATTATTAATCTTAAATAAATACAATTTGATTTTTTTATAGGTTGTTGTCTTATTAATAGTTTTTTTAATTTATGGTTCAATTTTAGACTCAATTAAGGTCATAAAATAATATAAATTGTTGTCTTAAAAAAATTTAAAAAAAATTCATCCATCTAACCAATTAACTTGCGTTGCTATCTCTTAAGGGTAGATAAGGATAAAGATAGATCTCAAATCCGATTCATCTCAACCCACTTACAGGTCTATCCATGGGAATCCTTTTAAAATGAACACCCAAACACGTGTTACATAGAGCAATGAAAAGAATGCTAGGGTTAAGTATCATGATTTATCCACCATTTCAAAAACAATACCTTTTAACATTTCGAGTAGATCTCAGAACGGACCTGCATCTGTTAGCAGGGTTTGGCATTGTGGGCCTACTCGGTCCGTTAGGTTAGGTCCATTCTGGACCCGCTGCAAGGGACAGGTCGGACTGGGTCAGCCCGGTTTAAATAAAAAAAAAACACCAAAAATAGACGTCGGCAAGTTGCCAATGTCCTGCTACGTTTATGTAAAATGAACGTTTTCGTGAATGTTGGGTTGGGTTGCAATGTTGCAGCCCAACGTTATGTTTTTTTTCCTTTTTTTTTTCTTTTCCACAACCACAAATTACCACATCCACGTCTATAAATACCTCCTCAACCCTTTCATTTTCTACAACACAACTCTTCTCCTCTCATTCTCAATTTTCAATCTCTTAATTTTTTAAATCTCTAATACTCCATACGTGAAATACAAGCTTGGCTATGGACTCCGGTCTTCACTTTTCATCAACAATAATCTTACACTCCGGATTTTGGTCTCCATCTCCAGTGAACAGCGGTCCAACATTTGTGTCTATGGCTCGACGTCTGTCAATTTCTTTATTTCTAATCTCTCCTATTTCTTTACTTCTAATGCCTCTATTTTTGGGTTTTGAGTTTTTAGGGTTACAGTCTTTTTTATTATCAAAATTTTCAACTTAAAAAATAGATTATCCTTTTAATGTAGGAAGTAATGATTATATCTCTAACCCTAATTATAACTCTACCTAAGAGTCCGAACAATCCCAAATCACAACAACCCCATAAACATAATCTACAGGAACTAAAAAAACTTAGGAAGCAAATTTATGGGTTTGGGAACATGTAATCCTAGATCCCATAGATGAAAATAAATGTTATTGTAAATATTATGGTTCGGGATATACTTCTCCTAGGGATGGGGGTGTACATCATATTACTAGGCATTTAACAAAATGTATAGCTATCGATAATAAAAATGTTAGTACAGACTTAAGATAATTTAAATTGCATGTTGGTTCAAGTGGAATAGTTAATTAGAAATATAATGTAGAAGAAGCAAACTATGGTATAACAAAATTTATAGTACAAGATGAACTACTTTTTAATTTTTTTGAAAATAAAAGATTTGAAAGTTGTATACAAAATTATTTAAACCTACAATTTAAAGCTCATTCTAGGAATACTGCTAAAAATATAATTTATAAAACATTTAAAAAAGATAAAGAAAATTTAATTGAAATGTTTTATAGTTTATTATGTAAAATATCATTAACTTGTGATGTTTAGACTTTTTGATCACCACACATTGGAAAAACTATAGCAAATATTATAGAAGACATTACTAAAGAATTTAAAACATATAATAAAATTAATTCAATATCTTTTGATAATGCTTATAATAATAATGTTGCAGTAGGAATATTACAAAGAAATTTAAAACCTATATTGAATGGTGATTTATTTCATTGTAGGTGTTGTTGTCACATTTTAAATTTAATTGTCCAAGAATGTATACATTGTATTTGACCTTATATAGAAAATATAAGAGCAGTTATATTATTTATTCAAACTTCAGGTAAAAGATTTCAAGAATTTAGATATTTATGTGTAGAACAAGGTTTAAAAGCTAAAAAATTTAACTTAGATGTTTAACATAGATGGAATTCAACATGTAATATGTTTACTTCTTGTTTATTTTATAGTAACGTAATTACAATATATTATAATTCAAGATCTATTATTTATTAAATGATGAATATTGGAATGATGTTAATATAATTCATACATTTTTAGAACCATTTTATACTACAACTAATCAATTATTTAGTCAATATTATCCTACTAGTTCTTTAGTTTTAGTTAATTTATTTAATATTACAAATACTTTTCAACAATATAAACAATTCACACAATTTAAATATATTATTAAAATGATGGAAGAAAAATATAATAGTTATTGGAATGAACCTCCAATGTGATCATGCTTAGCATTAATCATGAATCCTAAGCTTAGATTAGCTAATTGCATGGTACTTATAGATGATATTTTAGTAATATGAATCAAAATGAAAAAATAGATGGATATAATAATAAAATTAAGGAAACCTTATATCCATTATTTAAAGGATATGTTAATAATTATGGTGAAAGTAGTTCTAGTGCACATACATCTAGTCTTGTAGGATTACATAGTAGTAGTATTAGTAGTAGTAGTAGTTCATTTTGGAGTAGATTAAATAAGAAAAAAGGAAAATATATAAAATCAACAACTAGTAATGAATTAGAAAATTATTTAGAATGTGAGTTTGCATTTAATGATATTGAAATAGATAACTTAGATGTATTAAAGTGGTGGTTTAGTACTATTGTTAGGTTTCCTATAGTTTCTAGGATGACTAAAGATTTACTAACGATTCCGGCATCTACTGTGGCGTCGGAGTTTGTCTTTTCTGCAGGAAAAAGAGTTTCAAGTGATAGAAGATGTAAGTTATTAGAAAATCTGTAGAAGTCTCTGTCTACTTGAAAGATTGGTATGATGCAAGTGATTGTCTATAAAACTTAAACTTAAACGACGAATTTGAAAATGAAGAGATGACAACTTCAAGAGGGATGAGAGTTTCTACTACAAATTAAAAAATATGAATAGATTTCTTTTGTAAACTTTTTAATATATATTAATGCAATAATTGTAAATGTAAAAAATGTAAATTGTTAAATATCAGAATATCTAATGTAAATTTCAAGTTTTTTTTATATATACAGGATATTAATGTAAATTTCATTTATTTAATAATAAATAATTTTTTTAATTTAAATGTTAATGTAAAATATTGAATATCTTTTCAATTTTTTTTAATGTACATTAATTATTTAATAATAAATATTTTTTTTAATTTTAAAATCAATCCATGGACCGACCCGACTCATGGCCTCGCCCATTGGCAGGTCTTGGGCGGTGTCGGGCTGGCCCAATTCAGACACGTTAAGGCCTAACATTTTATGGACCAGGTTGACCAGATCTAGCCAGAAATTTTTTTTTTTTTGGCAAAGGTAAGTATTTAGTATTAAATATTAATCCCCAGGAGAAGTTCAGGGGAATCAAGTACCAATCACAAAATAGGCAATGTTTTTGCCAATATTACAGACGACCAGAAATGACAATAATGTTTGATCAAAAAACAGGAGACAAACTACTGCTCCATTGCTTCAGCAGGAGGGACAGCAGCAGTAGTCGAGATAATGGAGTCAGTGGAGGTGGGAGGAGCATCAGAAGAGGCAGAGAAGTTCTCTACCCAGGCAGCCTTCATTGAGGCCACGGAGCTCCTCAGGTCCTCCTTTTCAATACCTGGTAGAAGAGATTCTAACCAATACTCCATTAGTCCGATAATATCAGAAATAATAACAAAAACAGGCTTAGAAATGTTGCGGAAAATCCTAGCATTCTGTTCTTTCCAGGTTACCCAAAGGATAACCTGGATCAAAAGGAACCAGTTAATGTCACTTAAATGAAAAATGAGGCCGGGTTTATGGCAATATAAGTGCCCAAGGTTACAATATCCAGGATATAGTCTATTGCATAGAAAAAACTGCCATATGCGTGAAACGAAATCACAAAACATGAATAGATGCTTATTGGATTCCATATTGAATTTACAGAAAATACACATAGGTGAACCAGTCCACCCTCTTTTGAGTAAGTTTTCTTTAGTCATATTTCTGTTATGCATGACAAGCCAGGAGAATAGTTTGACTTTGAGGGGGGCGAATGTTCTCCAAATCTGCTCATA
>JAMKQA010057164.1:0-13596 GCA_024699735.1 Posidonia australis
AGTAAAAGTTGTTCTTATGTACATAAATCTGTTTAGTCACAAAGATCATTAAAACCATGTGAAGAAAAATTTTATAGAGTAATATATATATATATATAAATCTTTTTATTTTCACTTTCCTTTAAAAAAAATAAACACCTTTCTATTTCATGTTTATTTTAAATCCTTCTAACAACAATCCAAAATCTAACTATGGTTGAAATATAACTAAGGGATTTGAAATAACTAAGTCATTATTTTTGTCCATTAGTATATATTAAGAAAGATAAGAAGTATTTTAAAAATATAGGGTACTATGTTTCATGTACTTCGTTTCAAAATATTATTTCAAGAAGGATACATTAGAAATGATAAGAGGCATTGCAAGAATATCTGGTAATGTATTTTAAATACATATTTTAAAACATTTATTTCATAAAATAGGGACAATTTAATCGTTATTATCATAAACTAACAGTATCATAAAATTATATATAAAACAGAGAGATGTTTAAAATATATTTTAAAAGAGTATAAATTTCAAATAAGGTGGAAAAAGATAAAAAATTCACACAGAAAACTTTGGGAAAAAAAAAAAGGTCGGAAGAAACCTCAATCTATTTATACTACAAAATAATTGTACACTTTTGCTGGATTAAAAATTCGATTGAAACTTGCCAAACGAATGCGTTGGTTTGCTGTTGAAATGACCCAACTAAACGCATTTTGTACCGATTCTGTTTCGCTTTACAAATAGATGTTTGGACTGTAGCAGGGTGGTGGACTGGTGGGGTGGCCATTGCTGTAAACCAAGCTGGCAATGGCCCCCCACCCCATTGCAGGTTTCGGCCTTTATGAACTGTAGAGCAGTAGCAGTCACAGCACTGTAGCCATGGCAGGAGCAGTCAGGGAGCTGTTTTTTTGGTTGTATTCGATGGATTTTATTAGTTCTTGATTTTCAAACAAAATTAGACTTTGACCGGTGATTATTAAAAGAAGTATAATTAATAAATTATTTTATATTAATAAATTTTTAAGGAAAAAGAAGAAGTAAGGAGAGATCTGCATCACATGAGATGTGACTTGTTACGTTAGGATTAGAAAGTTTGGTGTGTTTTAGAAAAATCTAAATTTATATTTATTAAAAAAATTTTCTAAATACGTTTAATTATTAAATACATTAAAATCAATAAAAATAAAATAAAATAATCCTTTGTATCAAACACAAGTACACAACCTGATGTCCAGATCCCCCGCCCCTTGGTTCCTGCTCCCAAGGCACTTACAATTACAAGTTACACCACCACCACCGCCATCACCACTGGCTTCCTTTCTTCCTCCTTAAAAAAAACAGGAAACATACTCTCTTGTATGGAAGAATAAAAAAAGCCAAAAAAGAAAAGAAGAAGAAGTTAAAAAAGAGAGGATAATATCATAACCATCTTCAGTTGAGCTGGAAAACCAATGGAGGAGCAGTAGAACAAGGAAAAAAGCATTCCACTGGTCAATGGAGATGGGTTCCAGGTCTCTGGGGGGCACTGGGGCTTCTGGGTCCAATGATTCACTGAATGGGTTGAAATTTGGGAAGAAGATCTACTTTGAGGATGTGGGTAGTGCCCAAACATCATCGTCTTCCTCATCTTCAAGGCCTCCTGTTTCCTCCTCCTCCCCCTCCCCGCCGGCAGCCATGGCGCCAGCTCAGGGAAGGAGAGGGAGGGGTGCAGTGCAGGGAGGAGGGGCACAGCAGCCGCCTAGGTGTCAGGTGGAGGGGTGTGGCCAGGATCTGACAGGTGCAAAGGCTTACTACTGTAGGCATAAGGTGTGTGGAGCTCACTCCAAGGCCCCCAAGGTCGTTGTTGCTGGCATTGAGCAAAGGTTCTGCCAGCAGTGTAGCAGGTCAGTTGGGTCCTCTTATTCTAGTTCTCCTTTTTTTTATTCACTAGATTTGCGGATTTGTGGTATGCTTTGTTGATGATGGGTCTTTCTCTGTGGCTTCATGATTTGATTTTGTTTCTAATTGCTAGATTATTATTTTTCCCGATTACATTTCTCTTTTTCCACTTGTAATATTATGCACTTATTACTGTATTGTTTCTGATGTTGTTTTTAGTTCTGATATTTATATTTATGATGGCTGTGGAGTTTAGGGGTTTCCTTTGTTTCATGTAGGACTGGTTTTCTTTTTGATTGGTTGATGTGGGAATGATCTGCTTATTCAACTTTTTTTTTTTTTTGGGATGTCTTGCCTCTGATTATAGGATAAAATCGATGCATTCTTGTAGTGGTGAAATGAGTGTAATCTCTTTTTTTCCCCTTTTGGTGCGGTTGCTTTTCTGCATACCTGTGGCCGGAGTGGACTTTTTTTTTGATGAATGGATGAGGTTTCTGATTAGCTGCTGACGGGGACTCGATTGACTAGACTACATGCATAATATTTTTCATACTGGAACACTAGACTACATGCATAGTGTTTTTCAGATTGGAATCATTATACTTCATGCATAATGCTTTTCAGACTGAAAATCTGGAATCAGTAGATTGCATGGATAATGCTTTTATGGTGGCCATCCAGAAGGAAGCAATAGGCTGCATACATAATGCTTGTACGATGCCCATTTTCATTCTCACTCTATTGTAACTTCAATCGCACTTTTCACTCCCTGATGATTTCCCAGTAGCATGAGCTTCAAACATGCAATGACCTTTTTCAACATGCCAAATACCCAATTGACTTGAGGTCATAGCATGATGACAGAAATTGAGTACCATTTTAGTGGGTTGATATTGCTGATTTGATAACCACTGGACCAGTCGGCAGTGGGTTTAAGGTTTGTTAATAGAGCTTATTCAAATTGGGTCATGCTGGGAATAATTGTGTATTTGTTGGCAATTGCATAAACATGAATGGATACTATGTTTATAACGTTTTACAGTCATGTTGGACTCTTGAAGATAGCTAAACAAATGATGTCACTGCTATTTGCAGTATCGAGTTTGGCTTCAATTATATTAGTAGAAATTAGGTTTCATTGGTTATTACTTGACTCACGAACTTACACATACACACCCTGAAACTAGAGTTACATGTCCTAATTAGTCTATTAGTTTACTTTTTACATCTTATAAGTTATTACAGGACATAGGCGATTATCTTTGGATTTCCTTAAATTGAATGGTATCACTTAATTGACTTCTGTGATCTTTAAAATCATCATTGACAAAAAGTAATCTAACCACAAGACTGGGACATCAATCATTCTTTGTCACATAAGGTAACTCCTGCAAAAGAAGCAGGAGTGAGAACTGAGGGATTAAAATATCATCAATCCTCAGCTCAGAAGGGCTTAAGTAGCCTCAAAATTCCAATACCTTATATGCCATGTTTTAGCGATTTGTTATTACTTTGATAATATATACATTCCAATCCTTTTGAGCTATGTTGTTGAAGTATTTGTCTTGTGTCTAAAAATCCTTCTTAGGTGGCTATATGATTAACTTCTTATTGCCTGTGTTTTGGAAAGCATAAACAAAGTACCGTTGACATAAATGTGTAGTTTGTAAAACTAAAATATAATGATTATTGATTTATTTCATTTAGAGCTTAGTTGACTTCCAGAGGACATTTATTACCTTTTCGTTCTTTTAGGTTAGCAATGTTAATTAAACAAGTGCTATTAGTCCCGTTTAAATTGATATACAAAGTCACCAGAGTATTTTCTCAAACGAGACATACTTTTATACAGCTATGCTACAAAGTTTAAACTTGCTCCTCGCTAATAAGAAGGGGGGATAGAATCCATGCATTATGCAAACAGATCCTCTTTCATTTAATTAAAGTCTCTATAGGGATAAGCTATGATTATGGTATACAGTTTATCTATTTATTAATTCGAGTCAGTTCCTTGTGATCGATAACTATAACACCAATGACATACAAACTAGAAGTGTCATTTGTTCAACTTAGTATTTTCTCAAACGAGACATACTTGTATACAGCTATATCACAAGGTTTAAAGTTGCTTCTTGTTAATAAGAAAGAGGGCTAGAATTCATGCATTATGCAAAACAGGCCCACTTTCATTTAGATAAAGGCTATATAGGGATAAGCTACGATTTTGGTATACAGTTTATCTATTTTTTAATTGAAGTCATTTTTTTTTGTGATTGATAACTAACATCAGTAACGTACAATACAAACTAGAAATGGCATCTGTTCAACTCCTTATTAGATGGAATGTGAGCGATTAACTCCTTATAAGATGGACTGGAGCAGATATAATTTTTCATTTGTCTTTAGATAACATGTTTTGTCATCAGCAGACATTCTCTGACCTGGTAGTGTGAACTCCATTTGCTTTATCATATTTCTAGTGAATTGGTAGTCACCTTGTCTTCATTCTTTTTCCATAGTTGTTTGGCATTGAAATTTTCACAATTGTTGGAAAATTAATCTCTATCTATCAAAACCTATGCTTTTACGTTTGATTGTTTTTCTGATGTTTTTTATGTAGATTCCATCAATTGCCTGAATTTGATCAGGGGAAACGCAGTTGTCGCAGACGCCTCGCTGGGCATAATGAACGCCGCAGAAAGCCCCCATCTGGATCGTTTTCATCACGATATGGCCAGCTATCGTCCTCTTTCCATGGTTAGTTAACTATACTTTATGTTATTGTGCACAGGTTGTGGTGGTTCTGGGTGTATAAATTATTCATTTGCCATGACAAAGATCAATGTGTTTCTTCAGAAGATGGTGGAAGATTTGGGGGCTTTCTCATGGACTTCACTTGCCCAAGACTACCAGGAACCGCAAGAGATTTGTGGCCAACTACTGGGACCAGTGAGCGGGTGACTACCGGCAGTCAGTGGCCTGGCCGTCTAGACATGCCTCCATCCGGCAGAGCTGCTGCACAAGTGGTCGTACCATACAGTCAAGGATCTGCGGGTGGCACACTCTTTTCCACTCACGAAATTCCATCAGGTGAATCTCTGGGAGTCTCGGACTCCAGCTGTGCTCTCTCTCTTCTGTCAACTCAACAATGGGGCACTACCCATTCAAGTACCCGAGGTTCAGCAATTTTAGATAACAACTTCGGAGGTGCTTCAATGGCTCAATCATCAAATGCAAGTAGTTTTATGGGTAATCCATGGAATTCCAATAGACACGGAACTAATTCCAGTATTATACGTGGAATTTCACATGATGTCGGGTTTGGACAAGCAACAGAAGCAGATGGAGGTCAATTTTCTGGTGAGCCTGAGCTTGCTCCTCTGAGTAATCGGCCATGCATGGAACATGGACATGGCAGGCCATATGGTTGTTCCAGCAATCACATGCACTGGCCTCATTAGTGACAACGCGTATGTTCGAATGTATCTCCTTCTATTTGAAGGTCATTGTTTTGTCCAAAGATTTTGGAGAGTACACATGCATTTGGGTTTCTCCACTTGGTGATTATTCCTTCGAAGACGCTATGGAAGCAAAGCCTAATGCCTTGTGATTTTAACAGAATGATATGTATGATGCTATCTAGGATCCTTCTATTCAAGATTTTATGCACATATCTTAGTATTTCCTATGGATAGCTTTTGCAGTATGTGGGACCCTAGATCCAAGGTTTATATAAGTTAATTACTGTTTCACGACCGTCAGGTGGTCTAGCGGATTTGGATTTGCCCCCTGTTTATCAACTCAGCAAAAAAAAAATTTCAAAAGAAGTGAGCTACTTTTCTATAATGTTGCCGACAGAAAAACTGTATATGATAAAAACTATAGTTCGAAAGACCTTGAGAGTGCCATTTTCTTATGAGATCTCGATGTTGCATTAACTTACGTACGAACAATCTCAGTAAGGTAACAGTTTAAAGTACTAAACATGACAACAGACTTACAATTATGGGAAGAAGACTGTCAAAAGTATGGCATCCATCAAGTGAAACGTGTATTAACGGATTGGATACTTTACTCCCTCCATGATTCAAAATTTCGTTCAAATTATATAAAAAAAAAGGAGACGACACAAATTGAAAAGGTGAAGACCCTGTGGTGTTCTTTTAAACCAGCATTACAATATTCTTCAAAGATGTCTCATGCAATAACACCACCACCCAACATGGAATTAATCTCCCCAATTATGTGGACTGGTCTTCCATCAAACATTGATGATAATGTGTTCTCAGTAAGTTTCTTCAGTTCCCTTGTTTTTGACAGCAACATTTCCTGCATTACATGAGTATCCATGTACCATCAATACAGCCGGCATTTACTGTTGTTATGAATCAAATTTTATGTTATCAATTATCACCATAGATTTTCAGACTTTCTCATAAAAAAAATTAAGGAACACATAAAGAAACAGCATAAATGTGGTTGAGACTCCCATTAAACAAACGAGAACAATTAAGCAGATGCAATATGACTTGGGCAGGTTTTCACAAAATCACAATCTCCACTTGATTAACCAAAGCCGCACCAATTAATTATGTGAAAGATTTGTATCAGGCTAGTTTAAAGCGTAAAAAATCACAACCTTGATGGGCATCTATAATTTATTTTTCTTGTCGGTTGCATCCTAATGCACACAGATATCCTGTGACAAATACATACTGTGGGATATGACTTACTTGCTTCGGCCAGGATGAAGAGAGAGCATTTTGCAGTTCCATGCGTCTCAGTGACAAGCCATTCAAACTTTCTTTCAGCTTCACCTCATGATGCTTCTTTTCCTCTAACATGGATACCAGTCTGTCTAGATATCTGAAAGAACAAAAGGTGACAGCATTGAGTAAATTGGAATACAAAATATTATACAAAGCACAAAATATAAATAAAAAAAATCCTAAAAGTTTAACAAGTTAGGTATCTAGACAGTCATTACAAAGGAAGTGAATAATAACTAAGGAGGCCAAGCATACAGATTGCGTTACAACAGAAAACAAGCAGATTGAATATACGATGGGTAGAACTCTGAAGCTAAGCACACCAACTACAACCTTTTGGAGTTTAGGATCATGATTAAGTCAAGTATTTTGCGGTTTGTAAGCAATGAAATTGCCAATGATATTTCAGACAACATAATCTGCAATGCATCTGAAGTATACTGCTGCAATACATATGGGGACACTGCTTGAACTTGATGCTGTAAGGAAGAAGTTTCTTCACTCTTCATTTCCACTAATTGTTGATTAAGGAATGCTTTGATCTAACAAAGTGGGAGACAGCATATTAGAAGATCATACCAAATCATTATACTAAAGAAAGAATCAGAGTCAAATAAATAAATAACAATCAACGTACATGCTAAAGGTAGGAGATTTAATAAAACTCAAATACACCGAAGTTTGTAAAAAGGTGTGAAATTGCATGGCGTTTATCATCTACTGCAGGACATGGTAAGAACATGGTCTGCTGATTCTTCTCTTCCAAACTTCCATACTGTCTACTAAGATGTATAACATGGTGATAGGACTTTGTTAAAAGCATGAAACCCTAATAGATACTGTGAATAACCCAGATCAATACGAGCTACGATTACAATTACGATAAAAGTTCCATACTGTCTGCTCAGATGTATAACATGGTGATAGAACTTTGTTAAAAGCATGAATCCCTGATAGATATTGTGAATAACCCAGATCAATATGAGCTACGATTACAATACAATTAAGATCACAAGTATGATTATAATTGTGATCACAACACGTTTATTTGGTGAACATGTTGTATTATGCCAGAACTTTGGCTTACATAGGGCACAACCAGCTTGATAGTGCTTGAAGCCTTTGGCAACATGAAATTGGTGGTCTTACGCGAGTCAATTATTATGAATCCATATAAACCCCCCCAAAAACTCTCTTAGGTTTCATGTGAGATAACTCATTAAATAGATTACTGATATATCCATATACTTGCTCCTGTACATGCAGAATGCCCCAGGGATCATGTTTTATAGTCTTAAATTAAAATCTAAACTTAGTGCCATGATGATATCACAACTTTCCAGGTCTCTAAATTTGGTGACATCACAACTGTCCAAGTCTGTAGATGCCATGTGTGGTCAAAATCACTATCATCCCTACAAGTATTTTATTTCGACAATTCAAGAAAGACATAATAAAAAAAGAGATACTGAATCACAGACTCCTAAAAAACACATGCACCTCATGTATATAAATAAATAGTAGAGTATTCAAATGTGGTATTACAAAGAGAGTTAAAAATACTCAACAGATGGGAGAATTACTGAGCATCACTTCGCAGATAATGACCTAAAACAATGGAGATGCAGAACAAGAGAAAAAGGTTGCTTGACCAACAGATAACTGTAAATTGCCAAATACCTCAAATAAATCATCCAGAATCTTATTTCTATATTCCGTCTCCAACAACTGACTTCTTTCTTCTACGGTGTTCTGTGAATACATTGGTCCATCCAAATCTGATGATTGAGCTTCCAAGCCAGTCTCAGGGGTTAAAGCATCATCGAGCACATCCACCACAGGATTTTCAATACTAACATCCCAGCATATCTCTGACTCACAAGTCCCAGTTACAAGGCCATCACCTGCTTTATTTATTTGATTTTGATTACCTGTCTCGCAATCCCGTAATTCTTCACTAGAATTGATTATCTCATAAGAACCAAAGCCATTTCCAGATTCATCAGACTGTTCCACAGGTCCAATATCCCAATCAATTTGAGAATCATCCACAGAGATATTCCAGTTAATACCATCCATTGGAACATTCATATCAAGTGATTCCTCTCCAACTAGAGGAAGAGAATTTTGCTTATCTTGGTCCTTGTGGGAATCAAGAACCTCGGAAGAAATGGAAACATTCACACTAGGTGGGCTTTCTTGAAGGCTCTTCAAATTTTGTAGAACGACTCTGGGAGTTCCCTGCAAACAACATTAGGAAAACAGATTTGTAAGGTGATAAACATAACAGAAGAAGTCCCGAAGACAAGATAAAAAAGCCTGGGTAGCAACTTTGATTTTGATACATTATCTAAGTGTGGGAATGTATATTGATGATACCTCTTTGTCTGTATGAACGTCCTGCACGAAATTTGAATAATACTCCATGGCCTGTAATACACTCTCGTTGTTGAGGACTTCCAAAATTCTCTTGAACGTGCTCGGAAGAGACTTTGCTGTTTCAAGAAGTTCCAATCTCACATTTTGTCCCTACAATGAAGCCATATGACTTGTGTTTAGGCTACTCCACTAAATAGAAAAACCAGCTCAATTCAAGCAATAAGGCTCAAAACCAAGCAAGCATGGAAGATAAAGAGAAAACAATGGAAAAGGTCCAAATAACAAAGCAATAAGGCCTGCCTGCAATCCAAGCTCCTGACAGGCTTCAGTGTATCTAATTGCAGATAAAGCCGCACTTCTCTTGATATCAGTCTCTTTGCGTTCCAACTCTGCTAGCTGCTGCTGATATTTCTGCACCTGCTTTTTCTGATAGGGACTTTACAAGCATGATAATTAGAAATAAACTAACATCCAAAGCAACTGACAATTTAGATAAATGAGATTAAGCCTTTCCGTATTTGATGACCTACATTTCATAGTTGACATTTTGAGACATTATCTGTGCAGACTCCCCAAGAAATACATGATCCTTCTCATATGCTCGTGTAATAGATTCCCATTCACCCTGCAGAAAAAGTAAAATAAAAATTTAACAAAAAAGTGAAAGAGAAAGTGAATAGACACAGAGAGATAGATATTACAGCAGAACCAGGTAACCATCCAAATATATTACGGCTCTCTGTGGTTGAGTTTAAAAGGATGTTGTATAGCTGCTTCGCTTCCATGTACCCAATCACTGAAAAGACATAAAGGGATCATAATGATGTTGGTAAGAAAAAGAGCCTGAACACCTCCTTACCTAACAATTCTATGCAGATGCATAAAACCACACTAGAAGAATAAGAATCTTGACACCATTATCATTCAAGACTCAAAACAAGATTGGCCTTCTGATTTCCCACATAAAGTCAATCTACTTTGAAAGTTTTATACGTTTGCATGAGCTTAAACTGTTTATATAAGTTACCCTTTTACAATGAAGCAATATCAAGATAAAAAGAAAACCAATCACTGCGCACCCTAAAGAACAAATGTCCTAGTTGGTAAAGAAAAATACAATAGGAGAATACTAATTTGAGTATAGTTGTTACTTTAAATACACACCAAACTTGCCCTTCTTCCCTCTTGGCCTAAATCAATCTAATCTCTGAATTCTCATAAAAATCATATATATATATATATATATAGATGTTGTCTTTTGTAAAACCATGGCTCAAGCTTCCAACTCATGATTGAATGATTAACTAGTTCATGGTTAAAGGTAAGCTGACTCTCTTCTCAGTTCTCATTTATTAACAAAGATATTGGTTTGAAGTACAAATTCTCTTAAAAAAACTGGATTTCTTCCCAAATTTACGACTCATTGACCCTGTTGTGTTGTACCAAGCATGAAATTAAATCTACATTACAAAGAAGCAGAAGCAAGCTGAAGATGAGAACTACCAATGTCATCTACTTTTGTCTCAAGATTGGCTCATAAAGTAGAAACATGTAATATTATGTAGCCTTTAACTAATAAATTATAGTATATGGACTTATAGATCTGATGGACTACAACATATCCAGATTTAAAATCTGATAAACTAATCATGTAACTTAGTAGCACACAACTGGTATTTGGGATAAGTGTTGCAATGTGCTTGTTGACTACCTACATCACACAGAGTGATAGACTCTTTGTAGGTTTGAGAGAGTGGCTCCAGCCTCGAGGGACTGAGGCCCGTTTCAGAAGTAGGCTACCATGCTTGCCAAATGCCAACTGTTATCTAAGAAGCAGGACAAGCCCCTTCTATCATAAATTGCTCTACTAATATTATTCACAAATAATTAGAGATTGATGTGTGAAAGAAACTAAAAGAAAATTTTATCCCTTACTTGTACCCTAAGTAGATTGTTAAGGTGAACCCTGCATGTGTAGGACACATAACAAGCTTGAGACTATGGTTAAGAATTTAAGCTAATGGTATGGTGGTATATAAGTTATTATATACCTCACGCATGGTTAGCATGAGGAAGACTGAAAATTCCACTCCCTAAACCTCAAAATCTTCTCAAGGTTATGATCTCAAACAAAATCGAGTTTAGTACGAGTCTTTCGAGTTCTGATCAAACACGGTTGACTCCCTAATAGTAGGCCAAATTAATGCTTAGCTGAGAATGAGCCTTCCAAGTTCAGTTCACATATCATCGACCGTATAACATTTTGCTAAAATCAATGTAGATTTTACTATGACTTCTTCAAATTCAGCTCAATCATGATATAAACTTGATGACAGATTGAATTTTGAAACACACACACACATTGCTGATGATGATGATGATGATTGATTCCTATTAGGAAACCACAAAACAAGCAAAAAAAAAAAAAAAGAAGGGGAAAAAAAAGTTATGATCTTTGCAAGCCAGGAAGGAAGGATTGACCGACCGACCGACCGACCTTCAGGGTCCAGAGTGTGGAAGAAAGGGTCCGAGTCCTTGGGCAGCGAAGCGAAGGCGGAGGAAATCTTGGGTCTGATGGAGCTCAGCCGCTTCCTCCAGTCCTGCGGCACCCTCTTCCGATCCGTCAGCCATTCTACACATCACAAGAAGAATATACCCAAATTCGCTCAGACATGTACACCGAGGTCGAAGAGGAGAATTCGATATGCACCTCCGAGACGAGGGAAGGCGATGTCGATGGGTAGGTTGCGGATATCTGCTGGATCTTGCATTTCTCCCAACAACTATTACAAAAATGTTCTTCCAAAAAGAAAGAGGATGAGGAGGAGGAGGACGACAGGAGGAGAACCGCAGAAGTCAGGACATGGAACTTGGATTTTGGCTCAGCGGAGCCCGGGTATGGATCTTTTCCAATCGAACGGTTAGTATTCTTTCATTTTATATTTTTCTTTTGATAATCGGAACCCTCCTCCACTGAGGCAGACGACTGGGCCGGCACAGGATAAATCTAGAGTGACATATGTTCATGTGAAATTGGGATTTCCTCCTACAATCTCTTCAAGATTTAGGATTTGAGGGAGAAATAGGTATCATGGGTCAAGATGTGCATTACTTCTGCAATATTTTCTATTTTTCTTAATGGAACATCTCACGGTTACTTTGGTTCATCCAATTGGCTGAAACAAGAGGACCCGCTATCCCCTCTACTATTTATAATAGTTACCCATATTCTGAACCGTATGCTTCAGTTGGCTTCTCATCATAATCTCATTAATGGTATTCAGTTCCCTCATGGGGGCTCTCATGTTCTCAACATCCAATATGCGGATGATACCATTCTTTTCCTAGCTGAGGGTGCGGAAAACATTGTGAACATTAAACGCATCCTCTGTTACTTTCAATCCTATTCTGGCCTTAAAATAAACTTCTCCAAATCTTCTATTACTGGTATTAAGGTTGGACAGGAAACAGTAGATAATGCCTATAAGCTTTTAGGTTGTAAATCTGCAACCCTGCCTATCACTTACTTGGACCTTCCACTTCATTATAGGAGGACCTCACGTAGGGAATGGTCTCCCGTCTTGGAGAAATTAACATCAAAGCTATCCTACTGGAAAGCTCACTTTCTATCCCTTGGTGGCAGATTGACACTGATCAATTCTGTTTTAACTGCAATACCTACTTACTATATGTCTGTCTTTCATATGCCCAGACAGATTCAGAAGGATATTGATAGGCTTAGGTACAACTTCCTCTGGAAGTCTGACCCTACTGCTGATAAAGGCAGACATTTAGTTAAATGGGATGCTCTCTGCAGGCCAAAAAAACAAAATGACTCGGGAATCTTAAATCTCAGAAATTTCAATCTTGCAATTAAGTCTAAATTAGTCTGGCAATTACTCTCCTGGGATTGTCGTGCTATGTGGAAAGAGCTAGTGAAGGTCAGGTATATGAAGCTATTAGGGCCTGAGGCTTTTCTAAATACTTCTTCTAACCACTGGTCCCCTCTATGGCTTTGCCTGAAAAATAATTTTCATGTTGTTAATTGTTTCAGTTCTTTCCACTTGTGCAATGGGAAAGATATATTATTCTGGAAACAGAAATGGAGGGATGGGACAAAATTAAAATATTTGCTTCCTCAATTATTCTCTATTTGCAGATGGAAGAAAGCCTCTGTTTACAAAATTTATAACATGTTTGATTCTGATTTTAATAAATTGTTGGATAGTTCCAAAGCACAGTACTGTGATTACAATGCTTTGCAATCCCAATTGGATTTGATGGCACAAATTATGCATTCTATCAATTTAAAGGAGGAAAGGGATGTTATATCCTGGACTCTATCTTCTTCTTCCAAGTTCTCAGTCAAATCATGCTATAAGATTCTAAATGATGATGGCCTCAGATTTAATCTGTTTGAGCAGATCTGGCGGACTTGGGCCCTCCTCAAGGTTAAGTTATTCTCCTGGCTTGTTATTCACAATAAAAACCTCTCTAAGGAAAATTTGTTAAAGAGAGGGTGGATTGGATCATCTACATGTATTTTCTGTAATCTAAATACAGAAACTAATACCCATC
>JAMKQA010057165.1:0-14692 GCA_024699735.1 Posidonia australis
CAACCACAGCCAAAGCAACGAGTGACGAGGAGAAGTGCAGTATGGTGCAGCTTATAAAGCCTACGCCTGGAGTAGCTGAACACGTGCCCACCAGCGCGTCTCAACCACCGGCACACCACACAGCAACCAACCGTCAGCCACCACCAACGAAGCCAACTGCCAGCCTCAACCACCAGCGAGGCCAACTACTAGCCTCAACCACCAGCCCACACGCAAGCAGACCCCACAAGCACAGAGCCAAACCACACACAGGAACACGCAAAAAGAAGCCAGCCCACGAGGCCCAAGCCCAAAAGCACAAAGCCACACAATGGGCTTCGGAACAGTAACACCTGTCCAGGAAAATAAAATTCATAAAATATAAATAATTACAAAATGAATTTTACAGGTGTTACAGTAGTGATATAATGAGCATTGCAGAAACGAAGAAATATCTAAGACATCACTTTGTTACAAAAGATATGGGACGACCATGATATTTCTTAAAGATCCTATAAAAAAACAAGCTAGTGTTGTCTGACAAGAAGTATATACTTGATCTACTACAAGAAGTAGGCTTACTGAGATACAAACCAAATCAGAGTCTACACCAGTTATCCCAAATCCTGATTTTCGGAATGATTCTTCTGAGGTTTTGGAGGATCCAGGCAAATAGAAGAGGATAATTAGCAAACTCGTCTACTTAACTATGATCAAACTAGATATGGCCTATGCAGTAGGCCTACTGAGTCAATTTATACATGAGCCTAGAGTGGTTCACTAGATAGGAGCCCTTCATATACTGTCTTACATCAAAGAAGCTCCAGGAAAGGTTTATTGTTTAGGAAACATGGACACTTGAATATTGAGGTTTTCTCTTATTCTAGTAGTGTAAGAGATAAAGCTGATTGGAAATCTATTTCTGGCTACTTTACTTATATTAGAAGGAATCTGGTTACTTGGTGTAGTAAAAAGCACAATATAATTTCCTATTCTAGTGTAGAAATAAAGTACTAGTCTATAACTCAAACAACTTGTGAGATGGTATGACTATGATAATTATTAAGTGAATTTGGATTTCCTGTCGAAATTTCCATGCCTATGCAAAGTGACAATCAGACAACAATCCTCGTTACAAATAATCCTACATTCCACGAACACACAAAACACATTAAAGTTAACTATCACTTCATTAGAGATTAGGTTGCAAAAGGAGTCATATCCACTCCTTATGTTTTCTTTATAGAGGAACTTACTGATATCTTTATTAAGGGATTAGGAGTTGATGTGTTTGAGTCTTTACGTCTGGACATGATAAATATATATGTTTCAATTCGAAAAAGTGTGTTAAATAAAATATTATATTAGTGGATCAATGGATATCTATATATTCTATGTTGTCATTTGTCAGTCAACATATGTGTAATCTTTTGCTTTAGCACAATAATATATAATTCTTTCTTTCCACTTAACAACCTTTATCTGCATCAATTGAGATTCATCCATATCATTGTGCACCATACAATTCAGAGTAGTAAACACAATGTTTATCCAAGAAAACCTGTCGACAGGGTCTTGAGTACCACGACATAAAATAGTACTTATAAAATAACTATATCAACTCATTTGTTTTTTTTTTTTTCTGAAATCAGTAAATATCATTTATTATATCTATCACTTGACCATGAAAACCATCATCAAGTGATAAGAAGTACAAAATATACAATCCATAGTATAGATTTAATACATATGGCTAATCAAAAGTCTAAAATAATAAAGGCCAACAAAAACAACCCACATATAAAATTCATCAATTAACTTCTAATTTCCAATTCCATTCTGATCCCAATTTTTCCGCTTCCTTATCAAAATTGTCAAGAGGAAGTCCCTAATTGAAAAATTCAAATTAAAATAACAAAAAACATTAGACATAAAATGAGAGGTAAGAAATGAAATCGTCCCACGTTATTGAATTGTCATCCTAACATCTTTGACTCAAGAATCGAAATAGCATGGTGTACCAAAACTCCTCTAAATTCCAAATGAAGACCGCCCAGAAGTTGGTGAGGACCTCACCAACGATAAGGAAACAAAGTACTCTCAAATGATTCTATTATGACTTCTCCAATTTCTACCCTTTGTTCCCCATCCAAATAGACAAAGACAAGTCAACCAAATCGAATTCTACAAGTAGGATCGATCGCAAAAATTAGGCAAAATGAGATGACAGGCTCGACGAAATAGATGGACCTATGAGAGAGGAAATGATACAAGAATTGCTTTGTCAGAAAAGAGTTCACAAATAAAATTATTCTCACTATATTCCTTACAAACACCATACAATGAATCATAAACGGAGGTAAAGATATCCTTTGAACCTTCTTCAGAAGTTCGATGAATGAAAAATCCACTTTTCTCTAATAAAGATGAATATGATATAAGAAAAGCCTTGCCAGAAAGGAACTCGCAAGATGTATGTTCAATATTTCCTTTCGCTTACTACCTGAGAAGCCAACCTTACCAGATAGAGCAGTCAATAAGAGAAGACATTGTCCCGACACCCGACAACCACCTTATAATCGAGAAAACGACATCCTCGACTACGGAGATGATGAAAAAAATGGAATTGAGACGTGTCGAAAGCCAATACATCCCTCACAGCGAAAGTTGTTCAAAACCAAATTTCCTATCTAACTTCTGTTTCTTGTTTCTTCTTTACATTTTTCCTCTTGATACTGTCATCTGAAGAGTAGAGGGAGAGAAGACTAGTTCCAATAGACAACAGGTCAATACGGACAGCGACAGCATGACCTGAGAGATGATTTCATGGTACAAACGATTCACGACACAATATAGATTGAACGGCAAGAAGGAGATGAATAGTCGATACAGCCCAAGAGCGGAGGAAGCAAAGCAAATAGAATCGAGATCGAACCCAAGTTCAGATCAAAGCAGTCACGAAACTCAACGAGGTTCTAGAAGCGGAAAGGCAGCACACCAAGGGCAAAGGCAGCAAGGGACTACCGAGGTCCACGGGGACCAAGACGTGCCAGAGGGCAGCAAACCCAACACTGTTCTTGTTGAGCTCCAAACAATCAAGACTGTGGACTATATCAACCCATTTGTTTGTTTAGAAAAGAAATATCTCATCAGCAAGAGCGAAGCTGAAACCCGTGGTTCAGAAAGCTGCACGACAATCTCAAATAGTCTTCACGTTAAAAATTAACAGAAAAGAAAATGAAACTGCGGACCAAAAGAGAAAAAACTATGTCTTGGAAGAGAGAAAAAAATCAATCCGACCATCAACTCATTTTGATGATTAGAAAATAGCATAAACGTTGATCCATCTGACCATCTTATATCCAGTACCAGAGATGGGCAAAAAGAGATATAAACACACAAAAAAAAAAAAAAACTTCTATCTTGTTCGTATGCTGATCAAACATCTGGTTGACATCTTCTTTCATTGGATTTTTTTTTTTGTGTGTCATGCGGAAAAAAACATTAAAACTAATTCATACAATCTTTGACTACATCACCTATGTTCTGGAGCTGGCAGAGGCTGAGGCAGAGGCTGAGGCAGGGGTCCTCGACCAGTATCCTGATGCAACCGACTCTTCGGAGACCGGCGTTGTGGGGCCATTTTCCGGTTACTGCGAGAAGCAGGCCTTGAAGGGACAGCCTTGAGTTCTTTTGGTTTGCTCTCCATGTGTTTCATCTGCTCAAGAATCTCCAAGACTTCTTTCATCGAGGGCCGGCTCCTGGGATCCTTGGCTAGGCATTTTAGGGCTAGCTGAGCAGCTTGGGAAGCTGCCTTCGACGGGTACCGCCCCTCAAGCCGTTTATCCATCAGACGGTTGAGCTTTCTTCGATCAGATAAGAGTGGTTTGGCCCACTCGATCAAGTTATGCTGCTCCGTTGGACGGTTATGGTCCAGTGCCCGTTGGCCGGAGAGCATCTCTAGCAACACCACGCCGAATCCATATACATCGCTCTTCACGTACAGATGGCCTGTGTCATAGGAAAACAAAGATAGATCAGGTAAACACAACTGAAACAAGCAGAATTTTGAATTGTCGATTGATCATCAGAATTACGGAATGGTGAGTACCTGTAGCAACGTACTCAGGTGCAGCATATCCATAAGTGCCCACAACTCGCGTGGTGACATGTGAGCGCTCACCCGTAGGCCCCAGTTTTGCAAGACCGAAATCTGAAAGCTTTGCATTGTAATCCTACACGCAGATGGAGTCCAAGGGAAAACTGAGATTTATTTCTTTCAAATAACAAATTGTACTGTAAATAGGGCCCTTGATAGGGGAGACTGTACGTACCGAGTCGAGGAGAATATTCGAAGCCTTGAAGTCACGGTAGATGACTTGCTTCTCTGAGCAATGCAAAAATGCAAGACCCCGAGCAACACCTATGACAATTTTGAGCCGAAGGTCCCATGACAGAGGTTCATAATTTGCCCCTCCTGCAAAAATAAAAGACAAGATTGGTATGTCCTTCGTATCATACACAAAATATTGCAGCTTAAAGAATCAAGAATTTCTCAGTCATATGTAAATCTTTCTGTGAAAGGCATCGCATAATTGTCAAAGTATTAATGTATTTTATCGGTTGGAACTTGGCATCTTTATGGGCTATTTAGATTTTAGACAGAAACGTCAGAATAGATTTTGAGACAGAAACGTTAAAATAGCTTACTTCTAAATAAGTGATTCTCCAAGCTTCCTCTAGACAAGAATTCGTACACAAGGAGAAGTTCTTTGGCTTCCCAACAATAGCCCAACAGCTTGACGAGGTTTGGATGAGAAAGCCTCCCTAAGAAGCTGATTTCAGACTGTAACATAAGCAAATAGAACAGGATTAAATTCAACAGAAGAAAAAAAAAAAAACAGAGACTGGTTTGTGAATATAGAGCCAACAACAATCTACAGTGGTAGATCAATACAACTGGCTGTAACATCATATGGACATATAAAAACTGGCTTTCCAAATCAAACCTTTGCTGGTATGTCCTAATCATATGGCTGTAACAGTGGTAGATCAATACAACCGACTGTAACATCGTATGGAGATATAAAACTGGCTTTCCAAATCAAACCTTTGCTGGTATGTCGTTATCATGATCAAAGCAAGCATAGACACATGCATATAAATAAAAATAAAAAGGAATAAAACTCACTTACGGCAAGCAATTTATATTTGTTAATCTATATTTGCCCTCAGAAAAAGAAAATCAAGGCAGTTAGGAAAGACGACATTGATAGAAACAGAGAGGAACCACTACTACAAACTCACCTGCCATTCTTCGAAGCCCTGCATGCTTTCAGGGTTCAACTTCTTCACGGCAACCACCATGCCATGGTTACTCTTTGCAGGATTCATAGTCTTCTCGTCGACCCATCCCTTGTAAACTGTCCCAAAACCACCTTCCCCGAGGACTGTCTCAGGCTTGAAATTCCTTGTAGCACTCCTCAGTTCCGCAAAGGTGAAAATTTTCAAGTTATGTGCAGGCAGGATCCTTCCATTAGGGAAAAGATCGACGGTGTTTTCACTACTGGAGGAGGAAGGCCCTGTTGTGCTGCTGGTTGTGCTTTTAGACAACTTGTTCTCTGTTGTGGTGGTGCCAGTGCTCCTTGACTGAAAAGGCCCTGTATGTGCAGAGACATAAGGCCAGAGGAAATTATCTTAAAATTAAAATTGACCATTGCAATAATAATGGACGATTGTAATAACCCCATTAACTTGGTATTTAGATTTTCAAAATCCATACGTGTGATTTGCAGTACTGCAAAAACCCAAGTGAGAAGTGATACAAAGTTGAATTTTGAACATACACAAGGTGGAGCTTGATCATCTATTGAGACAATTTTGAATTGGCAACGCAAAATTCGAGGAGAAACAGAAAAACCCATTAACTATCAGTAAAGTGCAATCTCTCTCCACATATATTTCCAAACCATATGTCAGCTGTATCTGTTACCTTAGAGAAAAACATGATGACCCTGACCCTGTTTTCCAAACTAAGAGACAACGTAAAAGAAGGACAATATGTATGTTAGTAGTTTGCTCTTCCGTTTGATTACAGAAAAAGCAAAACGTGATCAGCCAAGTGCAGAACACAGCAAAATCAGCAAAGATCCACATGACGAAACTTCTATTTGGAATCATTTTTTACCTGTACTCGAAGGCCTGGTACTGGGAGGACTCGAACTGGAAGGACCTTCCCTTCTTGCACAGCTACAACAGATTCCCATGTACACTCTCTTTTCGGTGCCTCTGCGTCTCCTCCTCTTCCTAGTTTCTCCTCCTCCTCCTCCCTCTGGTACTTGGTCTCTCCCCCTCTCACACACACAAAGGAGGCTGAGTTGTGTTCTATATCTGCAAGCAAAGAAGAAGTTGCAGTGCTGTTTACTGGAAAGAGGATGGAAGAAGAGAAGGGGAGAAGGTGACAAAAAGAGCTACACGTGTAACGCGAATGCCCAAAAGACACGAATTTTGTTACACCAACAACTGTTCTACGAGTGGCGGAGTTCGGAAATTTGAGGGATGGTTGATGTAAAAGTCTAATGATCAGGGATTTATTTCTTATTGGTGATTTCTTTAAAGATTTTTTTTTATTAAATATTTATCTGTATTTATTTACAAAATACAATTACTTCATAATCAACGTAGAGAACTTGGAAGAAAAAATAGAAAATAAAAAAGAAATAACAAAGAAAACTCACAAGATTCTTGTTAAGATAACATCGTAATAAAAAAAATAAAACAAGAATAACAATTAACAAAGAAAATTCTTAATTAATGCCTTGATGATCCTTGCTGAGAACTAGGAAACACAACACATGATCACTCAAATTGTTATATGATACATACTTGGAAAATTCAATTTACAAGAACAAAATTTTTAGATAATCATTCAAAGAGATAACCACTTAGAGAGATTTTAAATTGCAAGAGTAATTTAACAGACTATCAGAAGTTGAGACAAAAGGAGACCAACTTATGGAGGAGAGCAGAGCGTCGGGCAATGGCTGATATGGCGAGTTGGCAGTGAAGGTGGCTCACTTGGACAGGAGCAGCTGAGTGAGTGAGCGTTGCAGGCCTGTAGCAGTTGCAAGGACTTGCAGTCTTGCCTTGTCGAGGCACTTACAATGATTGAAGGGTGATAAGGTTGTTGGAGGGGCCTGTAATGGATCATTGGTTGAGGGTGGCGGAGTTGTAGAGGGCAAAGGCTTGCAGAGAGCGAAACAGTTGCGTAAGGCAAAGAGCAATGGGGTTGCGAAAGGCAAGGGGCGGATATTCATAGGAAAACAAATAATAAGGATAGCCCAAATCTTTCACAGGAAAACATGTACTTAGTGTCTGAAGTATAGCAGATAAAAGACTTTAATTGTCAATAACTATCAAGATATCATCAACATAGATCAACATAAAGTCAGGACCCTTTTCATAATCAATAAAGAATTGTCAATTTTAGAATCAATAAGACTGTGATCCATGATAAAGGTACTCAACTTTTTGAACCAAGTTCTAGGTGTCTATTTTAGACCTTAAAGTTATCTATAAAGATGACAGACATAATCAAATCTATCTGCATAAGTAAATCCCTAAGATTGTTCCATAAGAATAGTTTCTTCAAGAAAATCATGAAGGAAATCATTTTGTATGTCCAATTAATGCATAAACCAACCTTTTGACAATCCCAAACTTGAGAATTAGTGTAATTGTAGTTACTTTTACTATTGGAATAAAAGTATCCAAAAAATTAATACCTTCTCTTTGATTAAACCCTTTTGCCACCAAATGAGTTTTATACATGCTTACAGTTCCATCAGGTTTCATTGTTATTCTAAACACTCATTTTGCAATCAACTACAATCATAAATAATTGTCTAGGAACCAGATACCAAGTTTTAGTCCTAAGTAATGCATTAATCTCACCATTCATGCCTACTCTCCAGTGCTCATGTTTTGATGCTTGCAAATAAGTAGATGGTGTAGAATCTTGAATTGAAGCTTGCAATGCAAGAGGCAATGGATGAAAAGTTGAAGTAAAACACTTTTTCCTTGAAATATCATGCATAAACTTGGTTTCCAATTGATGAGTGCGAACAAATTGCAAAGGACTAGAAAAAAATAGAAGAAGGTGAATCTTGAACAAGTTAAGATGATTTTGGAACAGAAGAAGATGAAGGATTGACAGGAGAATTATCACAAGAAGTAGAAGTAGTAGAAGAAGAATAATAATTAAGAGGATCAACACAAATAGAATAGAAGAAGAAACAATTGGAACTAAAAGAGAGGATGATACAACCAACAAAGTAGGAGAAGAATGAGATGTAGATGAAGAATTACAAGTAGAAGATAAATTCCTGAAAGGGAAAATTTTCCCATCAAAGGTAATATATCTAACATTTTTTATTTTATTTGTGATAGCATCAAGTCATTTGAAAGCTTTATGAAAAGGAAAGGTCAAGAAAAAACGAAGTTGAGTTGAACGGAACTCTAACTTATGATTGTTATATGATCTTAGAAAAGGATAACAACACAACCAAGTATATAGCTTGAACATTGAATAATTAGGATGAGAATGATAAAGCCTAAAATAAGGTGGCAGCTGGTTATCAATGATGGAAGAAGGAAGAGAATTAATGACTTGAGTAGTATTGAAAGCATTTGGTCAGAATTTCAAACAAATTGTAGCATGAGTCATCATTGCTGATCTCATTTTTGTCAAATGTCTATGTTTTCTTTTTACTGAACCATTTTGTTCAAGGATAGTGTTACGACTTGACATTCGATGCTATAAAAATGAAATTCTAAAAATGTATAAATTTCGAATACTAATCTAGCAATGCATAATAAGTGGAAATTACTATTAGTATTCTCGTAGTATTGCTACTCAATTTGGAACTAATTTATTTTTAAGGTAAATAACTGTATATGGGAAGAAATTTTGATTTGATCGAAAAATAAATAACTATTGGAATAAGTGAATAACATTTAGATTAATATTAATTAATTTGATTATCAAAATATATAACTAATTTGAAACATGTATAGATCATATTAAATATGTATTACTTTATATAAAAAGTAAATATATTATAGACATACATGTATTAGAATAATTTAACGGAATAAGTTTTTCTACCTTACCTATGGAATAAATAAATCAGAATAGAAAATATTATTCTAGGTTAATTTTGATTTTTATACAATCAAATGGAATATCGTTTTTATTCTAACTTTATTTTTGGAGTTACTTTGAATCCAAATAAAGACAAAAAGACACTACCTATCCTTAGCTTTCATTAGCAAATTGTCTCATTTTCTTCTATTCACATTTCCTTCCTTCTTTCCTCTATAGATGTTCACATTCTCATTTTGTATATCATGAGACCCAACATTGACAGTAAAAACAACCTAAAAGTTGGTTTGATTACACACGGGAGTGATCAAACGGATGCATGGATTCTAACACAAGTTCCTCCAACGACCATGCGAGACCAGGACACGCGGTAAATGCAACTTTTCTTCAGATGGAAGCGTCTTTGACGTAATTATCAAAACCCTGTTTGTTTTCATGGTGAATCAGTAGTGAACTGTAATTCTGTAAAGCATCAAGAACAACAAGAATGTTACAAGTTCCGTGGATGTACATTGCTATGATCTTTCCTCTGTCTCATGTGAACTCAAGCTTAGCTTGTCCAATTAATTCCACCTTGAATCGATCCTAGTTCATAGTATTCTTCTTTGCTTTTTCTTCAAGAAAAATAAAATCCAGTCTTTTCTTCTTACCCACCGTCAATTGACTTGCAGACACTTGTGGGCCACTAAACTACGGAAATACTGTGGAGTCATGCACGGCCGTCGTCTTCGAAATTGCCATGAGAAATACTGTGGGCATATTTGTGGACAGGAAAGATATCACTAGGTAAGAAAACTTTTATATTAATGGATATTGGAGTATTTCTCAACGAACCTCTTCTCCATCTATTCTGCCAACCTCTCGCATACATGCTCTCTCTACGATTCAAGCCTTGTCACCTCACCACGGAGGCATCACATCAGTACATGGGATTACAATTCAAGTCATGTTACCTCTCCACGCGCTCTCTGCCATCATGTTCATACGTAATCTCTTAGGTAATGTATGGTAATGTTTATGAAAAAATAGGTTATTCCTGTAAACAGGATTTCTGAAAAGGTTTCGTCTTTATGGTTTTTTAAAATCAACGTTTTCGGATGTTTTTATGTACAAATAAGAAGATGACAAATTAAAATAATCTGGCTTAGGTTAAAAAGAAAAGTATTAATCTGATTTGATCCTTACAATCCAAAAGGTCATTGCATAAATTGGTTCCTTTGCTTCGTCATCTCAAGTCCTTGCAAACCAAATCGTCATTGCATCTCATGCGCCCAACTGACCTTGCCATGGTCCTGCAACTGTCAACATCATGACTCCATCAGGTGGAAGTTACTTCGCCTCTGTGCTGCAACTGCCTGCCACTGCTATCTTATTTGATCCTTCAGTGCACCCTTTTTGTTTGCATCAACCTCTCGATAAACCTCGATTCCTCTTGATCCTCCTTTATCACTGTTAATCTACTCATAGCAACAGTGATCTTCCTGATCTGCTACTCTCAGAATGGAAGGAAGCTAACCGATTGGATTGCACCCTTCCAATCTCTCTGGACTGAAAATCTCAAGTCCACATCTTAGATCACCTGATTCAGAATCCTCCAAGACTTTTCATTTATTATTATTATTATTTTGAATTTTTCTTGCCATAGTATTTTTAAAATCCCTAAAATACTTGGTGGATCATCAAACAGAAAACTGGATGGGGAAAGAAATGATCGTCCACGCATGTCACACCGTGACAGCCACTTCCGTGCAATTTCCAACCACCACGTTAGGACACTTCCTTACCATTAACTGGAACTCGCTCATTCCACTTAAACTGTACATGGTGGACGCGTGAGGTTTGGAGCTAGTATTGGTGCACCCGTACACTAGTGAAAGAATGAGTGATCTCTTTCCCTACAAATCATGGTCTTAACGCTTGGTCTTCAGGCAATAAATCCGATAAAATTTGACATGATCATATGATACAATATAATCGTGTTTGGATTTAGTCTTATCGTATTGTGTATACTAATTGTGTTTATCTGTCAAATACGATTATTAAATAGATTATTTTTGTATTTAGGATTACATAACTGATAAATACATGTTTACTTGTCATTTATAAAGTACACGAATACCTGTTTATATAGTATGCATAAAGTACATGAAAATTCCTCCCGACGTCACAAAACTCCCTTTTCAGCTGTGAGCTGTGGTCAATGAAGACCACCGTTACAGGTAAGAGGAGGAAATGGTCTCCCTATTTTAATGGTGATTATTGCCGACGTAAATGACCGGAGTAAATGAGAAAGGAGTCGTTGTGGGAACGGAGGGAGGTGGAGGTATACAGGCTCTACTATAAATAGAGACAGAAATCATAGGAAGAGGATCATCGAAAAGAAATACCTCGGATTTCCATCTTCTCTACCTCGTCGAAGCCCCCCAAACGCCGTCCAATAGTGGTATCAGAGCTAGCACGGCCGTCAACCACCGTTGCCAGCCCCAGGCCCGCCTCCACCTCGTGAAACGCCTCTTTTCCCTGGGCGGCTCACCCCCTACGCGCGACCACCACGCGCCTCTCCGCCTGCACTGCCAGCCTCTGTAGCCACCCGTGTTTTCCCCCTACCCCGCACACCCATGCTCGCCATCTCCGCTCGTGCGATCTCCGCCCTTGCGCATCCCCTGCTCCACCTCCCTATTCCACCCCTCGAAGCCCGCGTTTCGTTTTCACTAGTTAGGCTATTTATTTTTCTTTGTCAACTTAAGAGGGTTGGCGATTATACTACATATTAACTTAATTAATTAATAAAAGGGAGTTAGCATGTTTTGAATTTAAAGTGCACGTTTGATCAAAGGAAATTTGATATTGTTTAAATCCTATTTAAAACTTTGCAAGTTTTGAAATTATAAATTGAAAATCGGAATTTTTGCATGATTTCTGAAATAAAACTTGTTAAAGAGTTAAGTTGTCATTTTTTTTAGAAATTGTACAAATATCTAGAATAATTTGTTGAATATTGTTTAATAATTTATAGGAATTAAATTTCTTGTTTAGAAATTTGGATATTGCAAGAAAACAAAATTTTAAATTTTGGAAATTTAATTATTTGTTGATTTAATATTGCTATTAGGAATTTAAAATTTAAATATTGTTGCATGCTTGATTAGTAAATATTTAATTTTGATTAATATTGCATGTGATTGAAACCTGGTTTGTTTTAAAAGATAAATATCAAATTAGGCGCACCAAACTGGCGCACATAACTGACGCACATAACAAGCGCACCTTACTAACGCACTGGCTCATTTTTTTGCATTTAAATTCTAGACCTCATAAATTTTGTTGACTTTTAGAATATTATTTAATTCCTAGAATTATTACTTAATTTTGTGAGAATGCATAATTTTAAAATTTAGAAAATCTATATTTTTGTTGTAGATTTAAGAAATGGCTAGCAAATTGTTCACAACTGAATTGACTAGGATAGAAAAGTTGAATGGAGTGAACTATGAGATGTAGTACCGAAAAATTAGACATGCACTAGAATATGATAATATTGAACATGCTATAGAATCTAATCTTCCGGAATTACGAAATGACGCTTCTGAAGCGGAAATTAAAAAACATGAAAAATTGAAAATTAATGACAAAAAGGCTAAAAATCTTATGTTCATATTTATGGAGGACAGTTATTAAAATGTTTTGAAATATATACTACATCATTCACATTGTGGAATGCTTTGAAGGAGAAATATGATAAAACAACAGAAATAACAACCCAACTTCTCTTTCAAAGGTATAACTCTTACAAAATGCTTGAGGAACAAAATCTAGTGGAACATATAAATGGTATGATAGTTATGACAAAGGACTTGGCTATTGCAAGAACTCCCATAGCTGAAAAACTGCAAATAGCTACAATCTTAAATAGTCTCCCACATAACTATGACATGGTAACCACATCTCTTAGGTCAACCCCAATTCAACTTTCTGAACTGACTGTTAGGTTGGCTACAGAACAGGAAATTATGGCTAGTAGGAAGAAATATAAAACCAATCTAGAAGAAGCAAATGCTGTGCAGTGGAAGCCAAAGTTTGATAAGAATAATAAGAGAAAGAATGAATACAACAAAAACTTCAAACTAAATCAAAGGAAAAGGCTACAAGGATCTTGCCATGTATATGGCCAATTTGGTCACTACAGAGCAAATGGTCCTAATAGGGATGGAAACAAAGGCAAGATCTCAGAACAAAAGAATAAAAGAGTCTTTATTTGTGTCACTGAATGTAATAATGTTGTAACTTCCAATACAAATGAGTGGTAGGTGGATTCTGGTGCTACAAGGCACATTGCCAAAACCAAACAAGGATTGGAGTCATTCAAAGAATTCAGTCCTAGGGAACAACGCATCTATATAGGTAATAATACCTATTTAGATGTGGAAAGAGTTGGCATCTACTGTTTGGATTTGGGGGGCAGCATTATGGTATTAAAAGATGTCCTTTATGTGCCAGGCATGAGGCGGAATCTTATTTCAGTTGGCATGCTGGTAAAGAAAGGCATGAAAGTCAGGTTCTACAATAAACGTGTATCCATAGGAAAAGGCAAAAAGATTTTTGCTATGGGAAAATTTGTACCTGAATATGATTTATTTAAACTTGTTGTATCTGGAAATGAAATAAATAATAATGATGTGGCTTCTAGTTATTTCTTGTGCTTCTTATTGGAATGTGAATTATGGCATTTAAGATTAGTTCATATTAATGTGCATAAAATGAAAGAAATGGTAAAAATGAATTTGTTACATCATTTTAATGACATGGAATTAGATAATTGTCAACATTGTTTATTTGGAAAAATGACTAAGAAACCATTTGGAATAGGACATATATTAGATAAATTATTGGGCTTAATTCATTCTGATGTTTGTGATCCATTTAGTGTTAAAACATATGATCACAAGGAATATTTTGTGACTTTCATAGATGATTTTTCTAGATATACTTATCTAATAAGCCATAAAAGTGAAGTCTTGACTTCTTTTAAGAAATACAAGTTAGAAGTTGAAAAACAACTAAGAAGAAATATTAAGTGTTAAGGTCAGATAGAGGTGGGGAATATAATTCTAAGGAATTTGAACTGTTTTGTGAAATGCATGGAATCAAGAGGCATACAACAATGGCTTATACTCCACAACAAAATGGTGTAGCGGAAAGGAAAAACAGAACTCTTATGAATTCTGTTAGGTGCATGCTGTCACGTCAATCTGAACTCTCCAAAAGTTTTTGGAGAGAGGCTTTACTTACAGCAAATCATGTGTTAAATAGAATACCCATCAAATCTGTACCTAGTACACCTTATGAGTTGTTGTAACGCCCCGCGCTACACAACAGTACGAGAACTACCCAAGCCTAATTAAAAGCAATATTAAACAAATAAAGCTAACTACCCAGACCTGTGTGCGGCAAACGTGGCTCGAACAAATGCACCAGACTAGACCTGCTCCAACACTCAAGCACCTGAAACAAGAAAGCACACGCGTGAGTGACAGGAATGTCACCCAGTAC
>JAMKQA010057166.1:0-14028 GCA_024699735.1 Posidonia australis
TATTTATTGATTAATTGGGATTTTCCTATTTATTTGGGTTTAATTAGGGTTTTTGGATTAATTAAGGTTTTAAATTTTTATTAATTAAGGTTTTCAATGGATTTTCATTTTAATTAGGGTTTTTACTTATTTGTTTGGATTTTTAAGTGATTTAATTTGGATTAAGTTTGAAATAAGGTTTTTACTTTATTTAATGGATTTTAATTTCTTTTAACTTGATTAAGGTTTCAAAATTTTGATTAATTAGGGTTTTATCGAATTTTAAGTTGATTTAAGTGGATTTTAGGTGGATTAAGTTGATTAGGGTTTATTGTTGGATTTTTAAGTGGATTTAATTGGATTTTGTTTGATTAGGGTTCTTATTAGGTTTTGTGGGATTTTAGGTCGATTTTGGCTGGATTAAGTGTTTTATTTGCTTTTCAGTGAATTTTAATGGGTTTTAGTGTTTTATTGGGTCATGTGGGCTAGTGTGGGTCTGATTGGGACTTACGTGGACTAGGGTTTTGGTGGTCGCGACCAGAGCATCAACTACGGGAGCTTGCTGGCAAGTGAACTCAAAATTAGGGTGTCTACACTTCATATCCACCAGCTATCCGAGTAGAGCTAGTAGCCTGTCCTTCAGCTATCGTCACCCTTACTCATGACACTCATCTTGTTCCATATAATTATGCCGTAGAAGTGACACGATCAAGTAGGGTGTACAGACCCCTAGCACCCAAACCTAGTCTTCCAACACTAAATCCCATTTAGTTAGAAGCTCAACCTTCTAGACTTCCAGCACCCAAGCCTAGCCCCCCAGCACCAGTTCCCATCCAGTTGCAAGCTCAACCCTCACAACCACCCACACCAAGAGTTGCTCGACCCACCAAAAAAGACAACCTTCAGTAGACATAACCACTAAGCTTAAGAAAGTCAAAGCTAACATTTCTATTTGGGACTTGATCCACACCTCAGCCGAGCATAAGGAAGCCTTCCTTAGAGTCTTCCAAGCTGCCCATGTGTCCTCAACCATTGAGCCAACCACCCTCGAAGAGTATGGTGGGTACGATTGTGATGCCACAAGTGATCTCCTTCTCAAGTCAAGAATTACCACCGTCAGGGACAAATCACAATTCTCCCTTGTTCATCATCATGCAACACCGAGGCTTTCACATCCCCCTCACTTTTGGTAGACAACGGAGCTGGTTTGAAGGTCTGCCCCTTGCGTACTGCAAGTGCAATCAGGTTCAAATCCAAAGATATAATACCAGCTGTGAAAGGGATGACAGCCTTCAATAATACACACCATGATGCACTCGGGATCCTGGTCATTCAATTGAACATTGGTCTGGCCCGCTTCGATGTAGAATTCTACGTCGTTGACATTGAACCCTCCTTCAATCTCTTGCTTGGACGCCCTTAACTTCACAAGAATCTGGTCATTCCCTCAACTCTTTATCGTATGATCAAGTTCTGCTGGAACGACAACATTGTTGTTGTCATGGCGGAAGATTTGGAGAAGGTTGAGGCGGTCTCTTCTGTAGCCCCCTAGGCTGTCCAGTTTGACCCAAGCCTTCTGATATTCTATACCGTGTCAACTGGTTTGAGCCGATTAATTTCATTCCTACCCTCGAGCGTGTCAGTCGTTTGGCCATTCGTAATAATCCCGATTCGATGGTCGATAACTTGTGTCACAATTTGGGATACGAGAAAGGAACCCCCTTGGGCGATATGACCAAGGAATCATTGAGCCAATCGAGGCAGAAGAGTGGAAAGAACGTGAAGGATTGGGATATGTGCATCAATTCCAGAAGAAGAGATTCTCACGTTCCTATAAGTCTCCAAAGATGATCATTCCCCGAGATTTGGCTAACTTCACCAGTGCAGGCATCTTAGATCCAAATCAGAACCTGTTTACAGTCTTAGTCACACAGTCACCAACAGTTTGGATTTGTCTAGAAGAGTCTTATATGGAGGATGACTAGTCAAGTTAGAGTAGGGTATTGAGCAGATCCGTCAGCTGCTACAGAATTGTGTAGTTTTGTCGAAGTCAGAACAGTCAGCAGTGCATCAGGCAGTAGCAGTGGAAGACCCGGCTCAGAAAGCAGTCAGAAAGATGACGCAGTAAGAGACTTAGATGTCTTGTTCCAAGAACAGTTGGAGGTGCTCGTAGATGATCTAGCGGAGCACAGCAGAGTTAGGAAGGGAAAAGACGTTGTTTCAAAATTGCAGTCAGAGTCACCAGTACCCTAGTAGGACCAAGCTTCAATTATGGTCCTTCAAGAGTTAGAGAAAATGTTTGCTAGACCAATGGAGTTAATCTCCCAGCAGCCAATAGGCAGGTCTAACTGGTATTGGCAACCGAAGCCTCACCTTAGGGATGAGGAGCAAAAAAAAACCCTGAGCTAGGCTTAGGAAGCAGTACAGGCGGCAACAATCTCATCAGTCAGCAGCACGACAACCACCAACATATAACATCTTTTGTAAATATTACGAAAAATACAAAAAAAATCAGAAAACCTAGAAAACACAAAGAAATCAAAAAATTTAAATAGAGATGTGCCAACCTTAGAAGCAGGGAACCCTAAATCCTCAATTGGCCCAAGCAATCGTATTGCAGAAGAGGTCGCACAGTGCAACTACATGAATACAAAAATCACTGTGACTGTCATGAAGCGCCATCAGTGGAAAGAATTAGAGGAAATCCTCTCAATTGATATTACAGATCCACCCTTTGAGCAAGAGATTCTATCTAAGCTCATTGTTTATGGAGAGGAAGATGAGGTTGACGTGGTAGATGGTGTAGATGCCGAAGACGATGATAATGTGCCCTCACAGTTTCAGCCTCATGACAATGACCTAGAGGAGCCTAACTTACATGTGGAGGAAGAGACAGAGCTTGTCAACATCAGCACTGCAGAAGATGTTAAAGAAAGACGCATCAGTGCCAAGCTATCACCACAAGCGAAGGCAGAAATTATAGCCTTCTTAAAAGAATATGTGGATGTCTTTGCATGGAGCTACGACGACATGGTTGGCCTAGACATAGAGGTGGTGGTACACACATTACCACTAAAACAAAATTCAGAGCCAGTCAAGCAGAAACTTCATTGATGGCGACCTTAGTGGCTATTGAAACTCATAAAGGAAATCATGAAATAGCATAAAGTCAATATCCTCAAGGTCGTCTTATATCCTGAGTGGCTCACAAACATTGTGCCAGTGCCAAAGAAAGACGGGGGGAGGGGGGTTCACATGTGCATAGACTACTGAGATCTCAATAAGGCGAGCCCGAAGGATGACTTCTCACTTCCCCATATTGACATTCTGGTCGACAATACAGTAGGGCATAAAATGTTATTATTTATGGACGGAATCTTTGAATACAACCAGATCAGAATGGCAGAAGAATACATGGAGAAGACATCTTTCATCATCCCTTGGGAAGTCTTCTACTACATGGTAATGCCATTTGGGCTGAAGAATACAGGCGCAACATATCAGAGGGCCATGACAGCATTATTCTATGATCTCATGCACCAAGAAATTGAAGTGTATGTGGATGACATGATTACCAAGTCCAAAGAGCCCGAGGATCATCTGTCTTGCCTAAGGAAGTTGTTTAACCGTCTGAGAAAGTATAAGCTCTACCTCAACCCCAACAAATGCGTATTCGGGGTATCCTCTGGAAAGCTCCTTGGATACATCATCAGCTAGAGAGGAATAGAGGTGGACCCTCACAAAGCTAGAGCCATTATTGACATGCCTCCCCCCACCACTAGAAAAGAAATTCGAGGATTGTTGGGGCGATTATAGTATTTTAGCTAGTTTATATCATAGCTCACACCCATTTGCGAGCCGATCTTCAAGCTCCTGAGGAAAAATGCATAGACACACTAGAATGACAAATGCCAAGCAACCTTCGACAAGATCAAACAACTTCTGGCTAAACCTCTGGTCTTAGTTCCTCCCACATCAAGACGGCCCCTCTTATTATATCTCTCAACTACATAGCACTCCATGGGCGTAGTTTTAGACCATCACGATGAATCTGGACATAAGGAGAGGGCCATCTACTATCTTAGCAAGAAGTTCAATGACTATGAGGTCAAGTATAGCACTATAGAAAAGGTTTGCTTATCCTTGATGTGGGCCACTCAGTGCCTCAGGCACTATATGATGGCATATCCAGTCCTGCTATTATGTCGCCACGATCCTATCAAGTACCTATTCCAGAAGCCAAGCTTAGTAGGCAGATGTGTCAAGTGGCAAGTTATGTTGTCGCAATATGACATTACCTTTGTGACACAGAAGTCGATGAAAGGACAGGCGATGGCGGATCCTTTGGCTGACTTGCCTTTGCTAGAATATCAACCACTGCAAACACAATTTCCAGATGATGACATTCTAATTGCAATGGGTGATGCAGAGTCAAAAAACCCCAGGGATGAACATCAGTGGTGTCTATACTTTGATAGTGCCATCAAGAAAAGGGGAAGAGGCATTGGTGCAGTTTTGGCAACACCGTAGGGACAACAAATTCCTTTTGCAAGGAAATTGATGTTTGAGTGCACCAACAATGAAGCTAAATACGAGGCATGCATCCTGGGATTACTAGTTGCACTAGAACAAAGTGTCTGTGAGCTACGAGTATATGGGAATGCAATACTGGTCATTTCACAAATCAATGGTGATTGGAGAACAAAAGACCAGAAACTTGTGTTATATCATGAGTATCTGTTGAAGCTGATTGATGAGTTCAAAGAGGTCAAATTCTCTTTCATGAAGTGAGCCAAGAATGCGTTCGCAGATGCATTAGCAACCCTGGTGTCATGGCTATCGCTACTAGAGGCCCATGTGGTAGATATTTAAGTAACCTGCGTAGAGCGACTTGCACATTGTATGCACATCCAAGAAGCAGAACTAATAGCAAAATTGCACTAGTATCATGATATCAAAGTTTTCCTGGATTCCAGTGAATTCCTACCCGACATCTCTACAACGGATAAGAAGACCTTGATACGACTGACATCCAAATATGCAGTTGGAGCAGGGCACCTATATAGAAGATCATACAACCAAATGCTCCTTAGATGTGTGGATAAGAGGGAGGCAGATATATTGATGCTGAAAGTCCATGTAGGAACATCAAGTCCACATATGAATGGAGTGCTCTTGGCCAAGAAAATCATGTTGCAGGGTTATTTCTGGTCCACTATGGAAATGGATTGTTGCCGATTTGTGTGGAAATGCCACAATTGCCAAGTACACAATAACTTCATGCATGCTCCCCCGCAACAACTGCATAGCATGTCATCACCTTGGCCTTTTTATACTTGGGGAATTCATGTTATCGTGGAAGTACATCCAGCTACATCTAACAAGCATCGGTACATTCTTGTGGCCATCGATTATTTCACAAAGTGGGCCGAGGCGGCATCATACAAAATAGTTACAGTGGGAATAACAGAAAAATTCATCAAGAATAATATCATTGTGAAATATGGAGTTCCACATGCAACATATTAGATAATGGAATGAACTTCATAGCAAAAAGAGTCGAAGACTATCTTCAGACTTACAAGATCAAACACCACAGATCCTCTCCATATCAACCCTAAATAAATGGTGCAGTTGAATCAACAAATAATAACCTATTCAGGATTTTGAAAAAGATGGCTGAGACTCACAAGGATTGGCATGAAAAACTCCCCTACGTACTATGGGCTTACAGGAGATCAGTCCAAACATCAACCGAAGCAATGTTGTATTCACTCGTCTATGGCATGAAAGCAATCCTCCCTTTCGAAGTGGAAATTCCGTCACTCAGAATAATGAAAGAAGCTGAACTTGATGAGGTAGAATGGGTTCAAGACTACTGTGTTTAGTTAGACCTGATTGACAAGCACAAATTACAAGCCCTACACCATGCCCAATATTACCAAAAGCGAATGGCCCAAGCATATCAGAAGAAAGTTCGACCCAAAAATTTTGTGCCACGTGATTTGATTTTGCACGCCATTCACCTACTTCATGCTTGAGGGAAGTTCAGGTCCAATTGGCATGGACCATTCGTTGTTAAAGAAGCCCTATCCAGAGGCGCAATCATTCTTGAGAGTATGGATCATATGGAGTTGTTAGAGCCTGTCAATGCATCCTACCTAAAGAAGTAATACCAGTGATTTCCCGCCACTCCTAGGCCTTGCAAAATATTCCATTATGGACCATGCATCTCTATGTATCTTGCTTTAGCAATTTTGTGTTTTAGGTTATTGCATCCACATATCATGCATGTTGTAGCATACGCATCTAGTGATTTCCTTTCTTTTGCATTGTAGTCATAATAGGAAACATTGGCATAATCGTTGCTCGATGAGGAAAATCGGAAGGCCAGCCTGCTTAGGAAGAGCTTTGATCCTCCTCATGTGTTACCACTTGTGTGACCTAAGAGGTGAGAGAGCAACTATTTGTCGGGATTTGGACGAAATGTACAAATTCCCAAGGGGCTTATACTTCAAGAGGGAGACAAAATGTTAGTATGAGAGTGAGAGTGCAAGCAAAGGAAAAATAAATAAATATCAAAGCACAAAAGAAATGAGAAGATAGAAGATGAAGACAGAAGTCAGCTCCAATGACAGAAGCATGCAGTACAACTCTATCCCTATAACTCATCTTGGAGAGGAGTTGAAGCATACACCTACCGAGACCATATTTCCAAAGGGACTAGCCACCCCTTAAGTTAAAATTGAAAAAAAAGAAAAAGAGAGAGAGCAGCCACCTCCCCAGCCTAGGTGTTCATTACCTCCAAGTAGGGATAGTGCGAGTCAACATGCCTTTGAGGGAGTAAAAGAAAAATGAATTATTGAAAAAGTAGGTATAGGGCCCTAGGAGTTTGACATGAAGCCCATTTTATCCCAAAAGTCCATTGATTGAGTGAGAGCCACCAGAAACCCAAGGATCCATGTAGTGCCAGGTGAATTGAGGATGTTCTAGTTCCTTGTAGTAGGTAATAAAGGATTTCTTGGCACTGAGGGTACCAATATCTTCTGTACACCATGCATAAATCTTGCTTCAATCTTACATAAATCTTGTATAAATCATTTGACATTTAGCATTTTAGATCACATCTCTTTTGTATTTTGCATCGCTTTGCAAAGCGTTTGCCCATGTTCCAACCAAGGGCATGCTAGCTGCCTTTTGAGTTGGAATATTGGCAAAAGGGAGTTTCAACTAGGGGCATGTCAACTGCTCTTTGGTTGCAAATGGGTCTTTGACCAGGGGCATGACAGCTGCCTTTCTAAGTCGAGAGGATCACTGGGATAGTGCTACTGTCAGGTGCATGTTGAGCAATGCAAGCTGCTAGTTACAAAGACCATAGATTGAATTCATTGTCAAGACAGGCCAAATCAAGTTCAGGAAAGATACATTGTGAAACAAGTTTGTCCCTTTATTACAACTCATCAATTATACAAGAATTGCCCACCTATTGAAGAATACAAGGGAAATTCATAGCAGTGGACCCTCAAGTTACAATCAGTTGATTCTTGCTCTTTTTGAGCTACCAGCTCCTATAGACAAAGTGCCACCAAGAGGAATTTCATTTATAGGCCATGTTTCCTGGATTTCTGCCTTGTATTCCACTGTGCAACCCGAACCTTCAGTTCATACTGAGTGCATACCCTTTGAAGCAGTCAGGCATAGGGCTTTACTCAATAGAATCTTGGTAGAAGCTAAATTGGCATAGAACACGAACGGGATGGTACTCCACACTACCCGTGAGCCTTGGGTGGATCACTAGTCGCATGTTGTTGTTGTTGAAAAATACAATGAAGGGCTTTGTAGTTGTGAACAGGATGCGCCAGACTACAATATCCTTAGTAAGATTCTGCAATCTCTCGCATGTTTCGTGGATGCCAGGAAGGGTGTGTGAATGATTGGTGTAACTGTAAGAGTCAAAGATAGAATGTTGGGGGTGCAGAACTTCCACCCCCATATGAGTAGCAAACCAAGTCTGTCAGTAAAGAAGCAGAGTATAGTTAGACTAGCACAGCGAATCACTTGAATAGCAATATTAACTTGCATTAAGGCACCGCAACCATGGAAATGTCGAGAACACTTCAATTCTCGATCCAAGCCAAGTTAAGTCTCTGCCAGAAGAATAAGGGCAAGGTCAATTTGATGAGTGATCACGGCTAGCGCTACTTTTGCGACCTCAATGGTGACTATCATTCGACAGTGACAGAAGATGAACTCTCCAAGGAAGCGCACTACAAAGCCGTGAAGCCATAAGCTGCCTGTTAATACACGGTTATTTGCAATCTTGTCAAAATAATCCAGGCGTAGCATTGGAGTTGATCTGTCGACGTAGATGAGGCTTTTCTCACAAGTACCACGTGATAAGCCTATCAATTGGCTCAGAACGGAAGAGTATTTGTCACGACGCATGAAGACGGGTGGTGACATGTATGGTGATAGGCCGCAAATCCATCGGACCTCCTCCAGGGTAGGAGTTAGTTTTGTTTGTCCAAAGCAGAATATATGAAAGGTGGGTTTCCAAAAATCTAGCAGCAACACATATTAAATGCCTGTTCACCTCCACCTTGGTAATATTCAACAATGAAGAGGATATGCCCCAAACCCGCAATTGCTCACGATCCTTAGCAGTTAGTGCACCAATCCATGTTTGCAGAACATCAGAACAATGTTTAGGTGTCACCATGGTTGGATATCCATGAGTGGAAAATATAATTTGGCAGTTATGGTAGTTATCCAGTGAGACCTGCCATACCTGTATTGCAAATAATTTGATTTCCAAGGTTTAAAGTGCAAAATGGTCGTGAAAATCGCATTTTAATTCTTAGTATTTAGCAACTTGCATTTGAAAGACAAAGTGTAAAGTATCAAGAAAATAATGACACAGTTTTCAAAAAGTTCACCAGATGGGGTAATTTGCGGAAAACCCCATTAACACCATGAAATTTGCAAAATAGCCCTCAAATGGTGCGAGAAGTCATATTTGAGAACAAATTTGCAAGAACTCAATAGAATTTCAAGTTTGATAGCATAGCAGCAACACAACCATCAAAAATTCATCATATAGGACTAATTTACGATAAAGCCCCTCAATTTTGGAAAATTGTGAATAGGTCCAAAAATTTGCAAAACTCACAAACAGTGCCAGATGAGATTGAAACCTCAGTAAGGTTCTTTCAGAGAATATTTCACACGCATTTCAGCAAGAATACGGCTTTCAATGCAATGGAGTTACCAACAAGCATAATTACCTTTTTGCCTTCCAGAGATGAAACTAGAACCTATTTCCTTCCTAGGGGACAATCTAGGGATTATCGCTTTTCTTTTTGGTTTCTCATCCCAAGCGGATGAGATCACTCTATCCTTTCCATTTTTTGATTTTCATGGGTGCAAAATCCTTTTACTTGATTTTGATTGGGCGGTCAAAGTCGACCTTTGACCGAACAGTCGAGGTCCTTTCCTTTGCCTGGATTTTCGTTGGCGCGAAATCCTTTTGCTTGACATTGACCAGGCGATCGAGGTCCTTTCCATTTCCTGGATTTTCACAAGCATAAAATCCTTTTGCTTGATTTTAACCAGGTGGTCAAAGTCGACCTTTGACCAAGCGGTCAAGGTCCTTTCCTTTTGCTGGATTTTCGCAGGCACGAAATCCTTTTGCATGATTTTGACTAGGGGTCAAAGTCGACTTTTGACCGGAAGGTCGGGGTCCTTTCCTTTTCCTGGATTTTCACGAGCCTAAAATCCTTTTACTTGATTTTGACGACTTTGACCAGGTGGTCAGGATCCTTTCCTTTTCCTAGATTGTTGCGAGCGTGAAATCCTTTTGCTTGATTTTGACCAATCGATCAAAATCAACCTTTAACTGGGTGGATGGGTTCCTTTCCGTTTCTTGGATTTTTGCGAGCGCAAAATCCTTTTGCTTGATTTTGACCGAGCGATTGGAGTCCTTTCCTTTTCTTAGATTTTCACGGACGCGAAATCCTTTTGCTTGATTTTGACTGAGCAGTTACAGTCAACCGTTGACCGAGCAGTCGAGGTCCTATCCTCTTCTTAGATTTTCACGGGCACGAAATTCATGTGTTTGACTATGGCCAGGCAGTCAAAGTCGACTTTTGAGAGGGTGGTCTGGGTCCTTTCCTTTTCCTAGATTTTTACGGACACGAAATCCATGTGCTTGACTTTGGCCGAGCAGCCAAAGTCAACCTTTAACTAGGTTACAGGGTCCTTTCCTTTTCTTGGATCTTCATGGGCACAAAATCCTCAATGTGACTTCATGCCAGGTGGTTGAAGTCATTTGTCTTTTCTTGTGTTTTGCAGGCGTGAAACCCTTTATTTGCCCTATGTCCGTGTAGACATGGCCTGCGGTTTTTTGTTGAGAAATTGTATGATTTGTCATACCCCTTTCTTTAGGCTAGAACCCCTACTACTCGGTTGACAATCGTTAAATTGTGTCGCGTCCGGGATGACAAAACTTGGCTGACTAGTCATGTCCCATCTTTTCGAGTTGATAACGCCAATAATCCAGTCAATGAGTCTGACAACTTATCATGCCCCTTCCACTGGTACCCCGGTACATAGGTTTTCTTTGGTTCTTGTAACATCACTTCAACATTAGCACCGACATTGCATCTACTGTCGACATCTATTCATGCGTGCAACATTAGCATCAGCATTGCATTTCCATTTAGCATTAGCACTCGCATTGTCATTTTAGCTTATCACTGCATTGGCATAGTATTGATTTTTATCATTCGGCTTTGCATTCACATGCATGTTAGTTATACTTTTGCATTTGCATTTTTGCATCCGGCAACAAGTCATGATTTCCGACACATCCATCGATTAGGTGACCCCATGCCTATAGCAAACATCACCTTCCCATAACCTTGAAAGTAGGGGTGTCATGTCAACCCTGAGCATCGGTCTCAGTTCCCTCCATCCCTCGACCTCGTTCAGGGAGGGGCAACTATAGACACCTTGATTTTAAGGCGGCTTGTTGATGGTCCCAGTGGCGATGAATTCAGATCTTGCTTTCCAAAACTCAAAGTCTTCCAAGTGCATTACACCAACCTAGAGCCATAGGTTAGACTCCAAGAGTAAATCCTACATCCTATTAACCCAGCACATTAGGCTAGCATATTGGTAGCACACTTTTCCAACACATTTGGATAGCACACCAGTCTGGCACAACTGATTAGAGCACTAAGCTAGCGCACCAATGCAGAGCACTAAGTTGGCGCATCAATGTGGAGCACCTAACTGGCGCACCACTCTGGTGCACATAAGAGGCACACTAGCTCGATTCCCAGGTCACTGGCTATTCATTTACCTAACGATGTTCTTGCCATCAAACCCATATTCTGCTATTACTTTCCACCATAATCATCATGACGATCATTCACTTGGTCTTGAGTGGAGTCTTTTGGTTTCTTGAGTCCTTAGAACTTCCAAAACTCCGAAGATCATTCTCTATATAATACCTTGGGTGGCCATTAGTGAAAAGGGTTGGAAGAAGAGAGAGAGGAAGAGCCCTTGCACCTTAGCACACAAACATCCATGACCTAGCCTCTGTCCACAGCCAAAACTTTCACCTTTGAGCAAGAAATAACCCACTTGCTATAGGAAAAACCCATTCACTCATATCTTCCACAAAGCACCTCATCTTGAATCACTTGGAGGCAACTTGGGAGAAAGGAGATCCCTGTTTTCTTTAGACACTAAAACCATTTCAGGCCACTAGTGGGGGAGAACAAGAGCACAACAATCAGGTAAACATTCAGCCCTTCATGTAGCTAGACTATGTTCATGTGGTATAGGGTTTCTTTCCATGGATATGGGCTTATTATGGGGAAATTCTTCAAAATGAATACACTGAGTTTTATGTTTGTTGGACCATATTTATAGAGCATGACACTCTTATGGAACATGTTTTTATATAACTATGCTTATCACGCTTTATTCTTGTGTTCATCTTGATGAATCATCTATTTGATGAGATATATGCTTGCCTTTGTTGTCCTTTGTTCCACTGTATCTCATAGATATGCAATATTTGGTGGGTTCATTGTATGCTTTATTGATGCTTTGGTAATGCAATAGGACTAATTTGATGAGTTCATGCCCCCCTTTGTATGCATCCATGTTGTTTCCCTTGTATATTTTTGGTTTCAATTTTGTGCAATAGCTATAACTCTATGGTTTTTTTTATCAAGATAGGAATATGTGGTCTTGTGTGAGGCTTCATGCCCTTCAGCACAAGACCCATTTCATGGTGTTAGGGACTATCATCCCATCCTTTATGACTTTATGGAAGAGAGGTGAACCCATGTGTGTTTAATGTTTTTTGGCATCCAGGATGAGTTTTCAGATAGTCATTAGTATATTTACAAGATTTCATATGAGTATGGTGCACCAATTAGTCACTGTCTGTTCTGAAGTTTCTGGGTCTCACCTCATTCGCGCACAAAATTGGCACATATCACTAGCACATACTAGTAGAGCACTAAACTAACGCACCAGACAGAAGCACCATCCAAGCTAAAGTGACAGGCGCACCTGCCTATTTCAGTGCGCAAATAGTGATTTTTTAGCATATTAACTTGCATGGTTTCTGATTCTTTTTGACTTTGGTTTTTCTTGTGTGTTCTCCTGGATATACTAGGACCATACTTGTACGATTTCATACTCATATTTGCATGATAGCCTAAGTTTTGCATGTAGCAAAGCGAGGACGCTAGCTACTCAGTGTTAGTGGACCCATGACCTTGTCGGTGTAATATCTTTGCACCGATGCTTGGTCCACAACTTGAATAGCATTTCAAAGCATTAGGACACACTCCAAAATCCCTCTACCCCTATTTTGCATAAGGCACAACATGCATATAGCATAGCATCGCATATCACCCTTGGGTGGATAGAAACAGGTTGTAAAGCCAACATAGCCAACTAAGTGAACGAAAAGCCATGAAAGACCGACTTGTCGGATGCACAAGGGTGCCTAATACCTTCTCCGTGTGTAATAGGAATCCTTACCCAGCTTTCTGGTTCATAATGATCCATTTTTCCATTGGTACGAATCATGCATATTTGCATAGTTTTCGTTGTTTTAATACAGTTTTCCTTGTCTCCCATTTTTTAAGTAGATTAGGTGGCGACTCCTGCATTTCGTTATTTTTATCGCTTTTCGCTGTGACCTTTCTAGCCCTCGCGCATTTGGCCTTTCGCGTCATGCATGAGGTTGTCGCCGTCATGGTTACACCATGGTAGTAGGCGACAAACGTCATCGCCTTTAACATAGGCGGCTAACATCTAACGCCATGTCAGCAAGCGCCTAACACCCTTGATCCTTCTCTCGTAACAACAGGTCATCATTGGCTTTAATATAATATATGGGATATTTATAAATATTATCATGATTTTTCCCATGATTATTATAATTTCTCAGATTTTCTAAGCATTTATTTATGGAATATCATATAAATCTTTATTAATGCCAGATAATTCCAAAAAATTCTTGATAAATGGATGACGTTAGGATCAATATCATATATTTTTATCATGGTCTAAAACAAGATATGATATTGTAACCATGCCATCGGGGGTGGCCACAAATAGATGTATATGTGTGCCAAAAGCGGCAAAGCCACGGCAAAAAGAAAAGAAGAAAAATGCATAAAATGCAGGAGTCGCCACCTAGTCTATTAAAATGGAAGACAAGGAAAACCATAAAACAAATGACAAATCATGCAGAACAAATAAAAAAGGGGCTACGCAAACCAGAAATGCGGGTAAGGATCCCTGTTACGTACGAGGAAGGTGTTAGGTACCCTCGTATGCCCGATAAATCGGTCTTCTATTGATTTCTCTTTTGCTCATGGAATGTCGGCTTTGCAGCCTTTGTTGTACGCCCGAGGGCGATATGCCATGCCATGCAAATGCGTGTGGTGTCTAAAATACGGGTGCATGATGTGTGGGGGTGTGTCCTAATGCTCAGAAATATCGCTCGTGTGCCGGGCC
>JAMKQA010057167.1:0-11307 GCA_024699735.1 Posidonia australis
TAAATTTTTTAATTTATATTGATAGAATAATTGTAAATATAAAAATGTAAAATGTTGAATATCTTACGTATTTTTCAAGTTTATGTATATATATATATCAAATATTTAATAATAAATAATTTTTTTAAACAGACCAACCCGATGGATCGAACCGACCCATCTAGCCTGCAGCCTCACTTGATCACAAGCCCTGGTCCATGTTGAGCCAAGGGGTTCAATAAAACTAACCTGACCTAGTATATGCCCGAACTGATCTGGTTTACACCTTTAGGAAAAAGATGATTTTTAAACAAATGAATGCAAAAGGCAATGATCTGTTTTCGTAATAAGTAGGGATGAATAATAATATTTCTTTTGAGAAAAGATAAGAACTTCCAATATATGTGATAATTTAGAAAACTGTACGTCTCTTTAAGAAGAAGGTGTATAATGGCACTTATGCTAAACTTATTATGAGAAGACCAAACCTTTGCCAAACTGCGATTGACTCCATACATCATCTCTGGCATAAACGATTGTGCAGTTTGCGAAAGAGGATCGCCCCACAAAGAGCACATCAAGAAAATATTAACCATAACCTTCAATGAAATTTTAAACAATTAAGATAGGCTGCAAATGTATATTTTTATCTCTAAACATGTAAGCTAAACAACCGTAGTAAGAACTGAAAAGGAATGCATAGTAACCTGGTGTGCTGCAATGGCAATTGTTCCCATAGATGTAGCAAAATATGTAACCAAGGAATAGAAAGCAATCTGAGAAAGCTTGGATTAGGCTTGAAACATCGAATAAATAATCCAAAGAAATTGAAAAGGGTTAAACCTTTGACGTAAATGTTAGAAATATTGGGGCAGCAAGCTCAACTATTTGAAGAAGTTCAATGCCTGAGGGAACAGATACAGGAAATGCATTGAAACCTGTTTTTTTTAGATATTGGATCATCATCGAAGCTGCAACAACCTAGCAATAAGACATTGAAGTTAGAAAAGAATGACAAGTATCAAGTTCATACATCAATCTAAATAGTATCAAATTTTTAATGGATCAAGAGAAATCAGCTCATCAATGGTCTATGGAACAACTCAGGATGATATTGACAAATCAATGTGTAACAGATGAGCAATCAAGCATCAACACTTTATATTGACCTTTGATTCTTCAAAGTTTGGCTGCAAAAAAACTTTATACTAACCCTTTCAATAGAATACATTGATATAATAACCCCTACCTGGAAAGTGCTGCTACATAGCATGCAGCACTAACACGTACAGACTGATAAACAAGTCTTTCAGAATGAAATCAACATACTTGTGAAACCATTGTTGCCCATGCAGCTCCAGCAATGCCAAAGCTAAAAACACTGCACAAAATAACATCACCAAGACCATTTACTGCACTAGCTACTGCCAAAGCCTTCAATGGTCCCCATGAATTTTTCATTCCTAAGCTGAAAAGATACAAAAGAGCGGAGAGACAAAAAGTTCAGATCAAGACAAATTTGTAGCCCCAATGTCAAGAAAATAAAATTACTTCTTCATGGTATTTATATAGATCCAACAACACTAATCTAAGTGATATAACAGCACACATATCACGGTTCTTACAGCTTCTATATTGATTCTTGTGAAACTGCTTCTGTTTTTACTTAGCATGGTTCAGATGAATCTGTTGCTCATTAAATTTGCATGGCATAATGATGCAATACGCATATTCACAATTGGCATCTAGAGTATAGCTCCCATATAAGAGATTCATTTATTACTGACTAGGATCTTGGTATGTGGACTGGACCCACTGTAGAACTCGATTTTAACCAAGATCCACCTCCATCTACCTCTGTGATGCAAAATCAATGTAGGCACACATTGTAATGAAAATTTACAGGGACGAGAACAAAAACACATCTTATCTTCTAGTAGGTCCCAGATGGGTTTACACCAATTTTCAAAGTGTCTGAAGTACTGCAACCTAGTTGCTTAAAAGAATTTGACGATATAGTTCATTTCGAACACAACTCTCAAGGTCGTACCAATTAATGGCTAATTTAAGCATGCCAAATAGATAAAGTGGAAGATAATAGATACAGTTAGTTTAGCTCAAGAAAAATGGGATATAATCATTACAAAGTTCCCCTAGATGTAAATGTTTCTTTTGTATGATAAAAGCTGCAAATATGCACAAGAAACCTTCCAGTTATGGACAATAAGAAAGTCCCCAAGGAAAAAAAATATTTCTGTTTAGAAATACCTAGCACTTTGAGCTACCATACCAACAAGAACTGCAGGCCATGCAAAGCTGCGGATCTGATGAAAACAGGCATATACAATTATCAGGATAGCCTTGACACAGAAACAGTAGACAAACTCAACTACAACGTTTAAAATCCAGTCATGCTAACGAGCATTTGGAATACTCAAATAATGATAACTCTCTAACAAAAGTAGCCAACTAGTAATTGTGTTAAAGAAATGGTCTGTATACCAGGTGCTGCAATATTGAAGCATATTCCTCCAGAATAAAACCCATGTTGAAGCAGACTATTAGCCTATATTAGTGATTAATAGTTCTACTTATATACTAATCTGATGGAATATTGTTCCTCTTATGAATTCTTGACAGTGAAAATACATTATTTTGTTTATAAAAGATCACCGAAAAGTCATCTAAAAACTTATTAACGTAACTTTTATCAAGGCCCATGTAACATGAGCCAAAAAGACCAGCAAAAAGTGGGCCACTAGGGAAGGCTAGAACAGTTTTACCTGGACATATGTACTCGCAGCTGGTACCAAGTGCATGTTCTCTGACCCAACAAAGCCTGAATAAACAAGACTAACAAACTAGAAGTAATAATATTATACTGGTTATTTCAGATACGAAAGAAAGGTCATGAGATAGTCTTATTCGTTAAGTCTTGTTGACACAAAACAGCATGGTTCAACATTAGTATGGAAAGAAAATAGAATCAGCAGACTAACATGAAGCACTGATTTCCACTTCAGTCACACATCTCTCCTTCTGTTATGGCTGTGATGGATGAATGCATGATGGTGAAATCTTTACATCAACAATTTCCTTAACAAATTGTGACGCAAGTTTAGTGTGTCCTCAACCATGATCACTAATTCTTAGTTATTCCCTTTTGAATTAACCTCTTGTTTCTTAAAAATTAGATAATAAATATTCTCAAATAAGTTTAAGCAGCAATTCAGAGATACTCTCGATATCACTGTCAAAACTGCAGTCAAAGAGAAATATATTTGATGACCAAGTTAAGGACGACAGAGATATTCAGCTAGAATAGACATCTGTAAAGAAAGAGTACAGCAACTCAAACCCAAACTGGAAGGAGAGGAAAAATAAATGGGCAGACGAATCTTGAAACCTAAAATTCTTTTGGTAACACTAAGATATTCAAGAATTGGTATGACCCTTAGTCCTGCTGAAAATTTGCAGCTTTATATCGGACAGAACAACAATATTTGGATGAAACCATCCGTCCATCTCATTCAAAAAGAAGTGGTAAATAAGTTTTTTTTTATTTAGAAAAATGAATGTGATATGATGGCACTTAACCACTAGATATCTTCAAAAGAAAAACATACTGAAGTACTAGTTTACCAGATAGTGTTTGTGTTCCCAAGAATTTTGTAAGTATAAACATCCCCAAGCCACAGCTCAATGCGACAAACATTAACATTGATATCTGGTGTTGTGCTAAAATTTTGTCCTGTTTCATGTTAGACCAGGTTAGTCATGTACAGAAAGCACAAATGTGAAGTAGAACTTGATTAATCATAACAAGCCGCAATATTTTCAGTGAATATCAACAAAAACATACATGTGAATAAGTTAGCAAAAACTTAAAGAAATCATTTTTTTATTAATTAAAAAGAAATATCCCATGAAGAACTGATAATGATTGAACAATAAAGTTTTACAATTTACATTACTCAAGCAGATGTTTCGTTTTATAAACAGAAACATCTATAAGACGTCAGAAATTTGATTTTATGTAAGGATGGGACAAGACCGGGATTACACCACTTTAAGTGTAACTGTGAGACATCTGCAGTTCGTTGACAGGATTTACAAGCACATTATAATTATGATCATTACAAAGACTGTGGTCTACTCTCTTTCTCATAGTACATAATTGTTATTATGTATAAATATTAACCACAGGGAAAGCCTGGGAACGATATTAAGGGTTGCTCCGTTTTGACCAGGAGATGCAGTTGACTCTACAGAAACAGCCTCTCAAAATGCAGGGATAAGCTAATAAGCTATTACCCCACACCTGAGGGAGTCTCATCACTAGGTTTGCACTTTATATAACTACTTACCACCTAGATGTTGAAGTAGACTTTTTAAGCACTTAGAATACTCCTAGTGCCTAGTCAATAATGGAAAGGCGCCTTATCATCTGTAAATGCGTATACTAGTGTTCTGCAGCTATAAAAGATGCAGTTTGCTTCTATTATATTTGTTATCTTTTGCTTCATTAGTTGATATCTGGAGATGTACTACAAATAAAACAAAGCCTATATATGAACTATAGATAAATTGATCATGGTCTACAATTAGAAATCATTTCTAAAGAAGCTTGTGAATGTTTCAATATTTTAAATTGGAAATCCAATTTTCAGATTATATCAGACTACACTTGAGATGTGAATTTGGCACTTCCATTGAGTCTGCCAGGTAAGTAATATAGATTCTTGCCCTAGATTGCAAATTTCTACTTGAATTGTTTGATTAATATGAAGAAGAATATCCACCTGACAAAGGGGTGTGCTATCAAATTGAAGATGAGAAATTTCTACCTCAACTTGTTTAAAGGTATTGACTGCACTTTCTATGTGAATTTTATTCTCTACTCAGACTCTATTATTTAAAATAGTTTAAAGAAACAATTTTTTAAGATATAATGCACGCATTATTGGTTGTTTCAAAAAACAAAAACCCATATTATTGGATTGTCTATTACTAAAATTAAAATGTAAAAACAGTCCCTAATTCGCTGTATTCTTGCAAACAAGAAGCATTCTCATTTAAAAACAGAAGTGTTACGCTTATTATCTTTGAGCAGTAATCCAGAGAATTTTATTAATAAAACTGAGAAAATACAAAAACAAGGCTTATCAAGCAAATAAGCCAAAGCAAAAAAAAAAACAACAATAAAGGGAACGATGAAACCAACAAGGATCCTTGCAACCAATCACAAATAAAACAATCAAGATCCTCAGTAGCATCAACAACAAGACACCAATGTAATACAGAAAAACCAACTGTCTCTTGCAAAGCAAGCCTCTATCCTCGAATCTTTCAATGGTTGGTCCACCAGATCGCTGGAGGAAGTACCCTCCATATATCTCTGTGTTGGTCAATCCATTTCCCTTTCAAACTCCATACATCCCAGAAAGTTTCTGTCAATCCCTTCTACCTTCACTGCATAAACTCTCCCCAAGTAGGGAGCACCACCATCTATACACTGTCTCGCAACCCCACGGTCAATGAGCGAGATCCTCCTAACCCTCATAGCACAAGACATTGCGACTAGCAATGTGAAAACCACATCTCTGCAAAGCTAAGTCAATCAAAATACCTCCATGAAGAATCCGCCAACCAAAACACTTAATCTTCAAATGTATCTTATTGTTCTAGATCCATGAATGGAAACCTACCCTCACTCCACTAGAGGTCGTGATTGAGAAGAGTAATAAGACTGAGAAGTACCCATTCTTGGCCCACAACAAAGTGCGAGAATCAGATGAAAAAAAAAAAAGTTTGAACAAGCATTTTCAAGCAAAACAAGCAAAGAAATAAAATCCAAGGCTTCCCTATCTGTGAGATCCCATAAGACTGTCTCACAAAACTCTCCCCTATACTAACAGCGAGTTGTATAGAAAGAAGGAACAAACCAAGGAATAACTGTCTCAGATGCATGGAGTCAATCCAGGGATCCACCTAAAACGTAATCCAGTAACCACAACCCACCCTCAGACTCACTCCACACTCTATAACCGACTCAACTACTAGAATCTCACCCTACACATGAGAAACCCTCCTAAAGTGATACTCAACTTCTAGAATCCCACCCCACACAGGAGAGACCCTCCTCAAGTGATACCCAACCTTACCCAAGACACTACCCAACCACTAGATCCACTTCTCAAGGAGAGTAAGATTCAAAGGGCGAAAGTTACAAAGGCTCAATCCTTCTTTCACCTTAGGCTAGCAAACTTTGCACCAAGCAACAAGAGGGAAGCCTACGTTAGAATATCTACACCCACCCTTCCAAAAGGAATTCCTCTGGATCCTTTCTAGCTTTCTAGCTAGAGATACATGAATATGGAAGATAGAAAGGAAGTAAATAGGCAAATTGAATAACACCAAGGAAAACAAAGTAAGCCATCCCTTAAAGGATAGGAATCAAGCCTTCCACCCAACGAGACACTGTTCAAATCGTTCAACATTTGGATTCCAATCCAATTTCCTCACTTTAGACTGAGACAATGGGAAACCAAGATATCTAATCGGGAATCTCTCAACCCAACAACCAAGTGAGGTCGCAACACAATCAACAAAACTAGGATCAACACCAATTCCAACAACAAGCGATTTTCTAAAATTGATCTTTAAATCCGTGATTAGCTGAAAGCACCCCAACATAAAAGCAATGCCTTTGACTTCCTTGCAAGAAATCCCACATAAATCTAGGGTATCGTCTGCATATTGAAGGAGAGGGACAGAAACAACACCACAAAAAGGATGAAATCCCCTAAAAAAACCCTCTCCTTAGCCTTAATGCACAAGCAACCGAAAACCTTTACAACCAAATAGAATAGAAGTGGTAATAAAGGATCACTATACCTGGGCCCTCTTCCACACCCAAAAAATCCCTTTAGACAACCGTTGACCAAGATTGAAAACTTCCCAAAGCTTATACAGTAGCCCACCTAAGTTGTCACCTCATCGAGACAATACCAATTAACATTGTCATAAGCCTTTTCAAGATCCAATTTCCACACCAACCCAAGCATTCCTTAGCAAGTCCTTGCTTCAATGCACTCGTGAGCAACAAGAAAGCCTTCAAGTATTTGCCTATCACAGATGAAAGCCAATTGATGGGGTCCAATGAAACCACGCAATAATAGCTTAAGACGCTCTGCCAAACATTTCACTACAATCTTGTAGACCCCATTAAGAAGACTAATAGGCCTAAAATCACTCACATCTATGGCTCCATCTTTCTTCACGATTAGAATGATGAATGTAACAATGGCAACCCTAGTATCACCTCCATTCACATGGAAATCATGGGCCATACACATCACATCCTCCTTGAGGATATCCAGATATTTACGAAAAAACAGAATTGGGAAGACATCAAGCCCAAGGGCCTAGTCCCCAATCATCATGAAAACTACAGTCTTTACCTCCTCCACTAAGAGCTCTCTCTCAATGAACTCCACATCTATCCTTGAGATGTGTTACACTAATTATCACCATTGTGTAACATATGTGTTAATCACTTGTTTGCCGTGATAGAAGAAAAAAAACCAGGTACAAAGCCAATGTCTCATTATGGTCTTAGTAGGTTGTTTTTCTTTATAGAACGAAGCCATATGCCCAGAATTACATCTATTTTGGCTAGCATATCCCCACGACCCCCAACATCGTCATCCTGCTAATATGAAAAACTCAGTGTGGAACAGGAATACATCTGAGTTACACCGCTTTTCCACTGTATCAAGTCCCCAGCCGAATAACAAAATTAGACATTTCAGTCCCTTCAAAGACATATGATCACAATTCACAGCATCATAGGCATGCAAAGCATTGATATAACTGAATCAGCAATATTTACCTTCTTTGCCAGCGAACTAGCGACCATGTTGGATGTGGCGATGGAAAGGAACATGAAAAGATACCCCAGGTTATCACAGAGCACAGTCCCAGGCCCTTGTACGTACAATCCAAAACAAAAGGAACATAAACCAAAAACAACACGCGCACACATCAGAACAATCGGGGCAAACACCTCGTCCCACAAATGCACATTAGCTTTTTACCTAACGAAGCGAGCTCCAGAGAGCTACTCCGGCCCATGACGGCAGTATCAATGAGGCTCATCAGCGGCCCGAAGATCCACAGTCCCGCCACGGGACTAGCAAACACCAGGATATCCTTGATCTGCTTCCAAATGCTCGGCGACTCCGATTCTAGCCGAATCCCTGCGCCACTTCCTCCACCTTCATCGGATTCGGGGACGTTCGCGTCGTTCTGCTCCAACGCACTACCGTTGGGGTGGCAGCGGCTGACGAGGGGAGGGAGGATGTGGTTTACGGAAGGAAGAGTGGCGGTTCTGGTGCGGAGGAAACTCCGCCTCGGGATGGAGGAGGGGGACCGGGGTGGGAGGCGGAGTTTGATGGTGGAGAAGGAGGACTTTGGGGCTGCGGGCAGGGGGTAGGAGAGGAGTCGGAGGAGGTCCATGGGGAGGTGGAAGACTGCGAAATGGCGCGCGGAGATTGATTCGCAGAGACGTGTTTTATGGGGGCAACACTCGAACCGCACGAAGGGGCAGTAGCGTACTAATCGTCCAACTGTGAATAGGATGCTTCACCCTTGCCGTATGGCTTGTGCTGTTGCCTGGAAGGCAGAAACGTCTCGTTTTCCCACATAAATCCATCGACTTCCATTAAACGACACGTTAGTACATTACAACACGAGTAAAAAAACCTTGCTCTGTCACTCATCTTGCGCTCTTGCATCTGGAAAATCTTAGTTTTACGTTGTCACTTCGCTCCTCATCTCTCGTGGGGAATCCGTCGTCGGCTCTTCCTCCTTCCTTGTGCGGAGTTCCTCGTTCGTCAGATAGTGTGATTCTCCGCAAGCTCTTGATTCTCACTCTCCGCAAGCTCTTGATTCTCACTCTTCCTTGCTTCGATAGAGATAGTGATTGGTGTGGCTTCGAAAAAAGTACGTTGTTTTATGTACTTGTTATGAGAAAATCTTTGACAGCTGCTGTGACTTTTTGACTCAATCACTCGTCTAAAGAAAACTAGAACAAAGTCAACTCCGCTTTTACCACATCATTGATATGGTTAAGACTTTTTGTCACTTGAGCAATTTGCATTTGAATCTTAAGAAAGGCAACTGTTGACAATAGTAGAAATGAAGTCTAACTCTTATAGAACCATGGGGCCTCATATGCTTCAAGAGCACGTTATTAGAGTTGAGTCATCCACTGATGAGAATGAGGAGGGAAAAACTTTTCGTACACCATGCACTGTGACTCTAGTCTTTAGCTATAGGAAATAATGGAAGGTCTAAAATACCTTAAGAAAAAGGAAAAAAAACCTCAAATCACTGAATAACTGGGTATCGTGCTTAAATAAACATTGGTGTTCACATAAAAAGATGATTGGAGAATTGAAAAAAAAGTCTTATCTTTAAGACCTTAGCTACTCGAATGATTAAATTCTTAGTGGTGTCTTCACATCTGATGACCTAAAACCGTCTAAAGCTTGCTAAATGAGTAGTTAAGAATAAAGTCAAAGAAAGCAAGATACCAAGGAAAGAAATAAAATTGCTGAGGTGGTAAGGTTGAACTTGAAAACTCATGCTAATGTCTATTTCATAAACACAAGGTATATATAAGAAAATTTTTAAGAAGATGATATGAAAAATAAAATAGAGTCTCTATGATGACAAGATGAGGATCCTCAACAAAGGTTAAACTGAAGGATTAAGATACTAGGAAACTTTGGATTTTTTAGTTAATTAGGTTAATGTGCATACCTTAAAATTTTTCCTTTTCTTTATTCCTCAACCTTTTTTCTTCTAAGATTTGTGGATAGATCCGCTACAAATCCTCACAAAACATCACTTATCCACTAAGACAACCTAAGGATTTAAAGGCTTATTGCACGTGTTAAGTGCAACCGTGATTCCTGCGAAAGCGAATTACAATTTTCTTCCCTTTATGTTAGAGTCAATTTTACTCGAGGACTAACAAAAGATAGCTATAAGGGTGTTTGATTAACTCATAATCCATGCATATTTTATTTCCATATTTATTTATTTTGTATATAAATAATGCTACTCGAGGTGTTTTATGTAAGTATCACAAGAACCTGAAGACTTAGAAAAAATTAAGAAAAATAAGGAAGAAAATAATAATTGTATCAGAAAAAAAGAGATTTTTGTATAGAAAATTTTAGAATTACGTCAAGAGGTCAAACACACATTTTTCACTTGCCTAAATACTGAGAAAATATCAGCCAACAAGTGGAAAAGTCAGAGAAGATCCTGGATGACTTGGACGCCTCCCATGCCTTCAGATGCAGATCCGACACTTCTCAAGCACCCACACTAGATATTTTGACTCAATCTTCTTTGGATATGACTCTAACTTATAAATATCTTGTATTCAAAATTCAAAATCAAATTTTGTATTCGGATTTGTCTCCGACGTAGGTAAATCTCTGTGAGTCTATAAAAGGACCCCTTGTGTAAATCTAAAGGGGAGCTTCTACCTTCTAGGTTAAACTATTTCTCTATTATTGTGGAAGACTCTTCAGCACTATTGTAAATTCAGGTTCTTATTAATATTGTAGACACCTCGATTTTGAGGTCATTTGGCAGCAGGCTCCTTCGGTTGACGCTCTGGTCGCGACCACCAAAATCCTAGCTCACAAAAGCCTAATTAGGCTCACACAGGCCCACATGACCCAATAAAACACTAAAACCCATTAAAATTCACTGAAAACAAATAAAACATTAATCCAACTTAAAATCCACTGAAAAGTAAGTAAAACGCTTAATCTAGCTAAAATCCACTTTAAAATCCAACAAAATCCAATTAAATCCACTTCAAAATCCAACAATAAACCCTAACCGTGCCCGTGTGCCCGACCCGGAGGGAGGGAGAAGGGGAGGAGACCACAGCCATGCCAATGATGGCGAAGGCGCAAAGATAAAAGAAAAGAAAATGGAGTCGACACCTAGTCTTTTAAGGGAAAGACGAGGAAAACCACAAAAGGATGAATACATGGGATGCAAATGGGAAGGTTGGATGTCTGCTAACCAGAGAATGGGTAAGGATTCCTATTACGCACGAGGAAGGTGTTAGGCACCCTCGTACGCCCGAGAAAATCAGTCTTTCTAGTCCAAATGCTTGCTAAACTGGGATCATGCTCTAATCATGCTAATGTGTATGGATGTGACAAGACTAAATGAATGTGCAAGACGATGCGTGAAAACTGCGAAGAAATCCACATGAAATCATGATAAAGTCAT
>JAMKQA010057168.1:0-10267 GCA_024699735.1 Posidonia australis
GTTTTGACCACGGTATGCCGGAAAAGCTCTTTATTTTTCTCTTCACGAGCAAAACGGTATGCTGCAATTTCAACAGTATGCCGTTTTCTCCTGAATCGGTATACCGTTTTTGGGACGGTATGCCGTTCACTTGCCTTCATTTCTTTTTCTCTCTTCTGTTTCGGAGTGCCGCTGCTTCTTCTGATTTTTCCTGAAACAGTATGCTGTTATATCCACGGTATGCCATTTTTGGTTCAACTCAGATTTTTGCGGAGTTCCAAAATATATTCTGATTTGTGCTAGACTGGTCTGTCACTCTTGATGTCGGTATGTCTTTTTTGATTTCTAGATTAGGCACTTATATCTTTTTCAAGTTATAATATTTATGAAAAATATGCACAAGTAAATAATCATCAAAATTCATGTAATATTTCTAACATATAAGTCTTTGGTCATGGGTTGCGTAGGGCATCTAGCCTGTATAGTTACCTCCACTTCTCTTGAGTTGGGTGTTCACGACATCTCCGTGGTGTGTGAATATCCCGACGTTTTCCCTCGTATGCCACCTCACGGGGAAGTAGAGTTTTCGATCGATCTGATCCCTGGTTCTGGTACTGTGTCGAAGCCTCCCTATCGCATGGCGCCAGTGGAGTTGCGAGTGCTCAAGACTCAATTGCAGGAGTTGCTGGACAATGAGTTTATCAGGCCAAGTGTGTCTCCATGGGGAGTGCCTATCTTGTTCGTCCACAAGAAGGATGGTTTGCTCTGACTATGTATAGATTATCGGATGTTGAACCATATCACGATGAAGAACAAATATTCCTTGCCCCACATTGATGACCTGTTCGACCAGTTGCAGCTTGCATCCGTGTTCTCGAATATTGATCTAAGGTCATGGTATCACCAATTGAGGATACGAGACTCAGATATTTAGAAGACTGCTTTCTAGACGCGGAACGGGCATTACGAGTTTACAGTCATGCCTTTCAGCTTGACTAATGCACCAGCTGCGTCTATGGATCTGATGAACAGGATTTTCAGCCCTTTTTGGGACCAGTCCGTCGTGGTTTTTGTCGATGATGTGATGGTCTACTCCCCTGATGTTAAGACTCACACCTTGCACTTGAGGCCGGTTTTAGATACTTTGAGGTGTCATCAGCTGTATACCAAATTCTCCAAGTGTGAGTTCCGGCTGAGTGAAGTCATGTTCCTTGGCCATTTGATTTCTGGAGAAGGCATCAAAGTGGATCTTGCCAGGGTAGAGGCGGTGAGCAATTGGGAGTGACCTTGGACTGTGACGGAGATTAAGAGTTTCTTGGGTCTAGCAGGCTATCATAAGAGGTTTATCAGGGATTTCTCCTCCATAGCCGCGCCTCTGATTGAGTTGACCTGGAAGGGTGTTCCGTTTTGTTGGGACCAGAATTGTGAGGCGAGTTTCCAAGAGCTGAAGTCTCGTTTGGTTTCTACCCCTATGTTGACTCTGCCTTCTGGAAGTCATGGTTTCACTGTGTATAGTGACACCAGTGGTGTTGGGTTGGGATGTGTTTTGATGCAGCATGGCAATGTTATCGCGTATGCTTCGCGCTAACTGAAGGATCATGAGAAGAACTACCCAACCCACGATTTGAAGATGGCTGTCGTAGTGTTCGCTCTCAAGTTTTGGTGATATTACCTCTATGGGGAGCAGTTTGAGGTCTTCATCGATTATCAGAGCTTGAAGTATATCTTCACGCAGAGAGACCTCAACCTGAGGCAGTGTCGTTAGGTGGAGTATCTGAAGGACTATGATTTCAGCCTGTTCTACCATCCCGGCAAGGCCAATGTGGTCGCCGATGCCCTGAGTGGGCGTACACACATGATGGCGAGCTTGATGGTCAAGCAGTGGACCATGCTAGAGGATCTAGTAAGCTGCAGGCCGAAGCGGCAACTTGGGGGACCGTTGGTGCCTAGGTGGCAAACCTGTCTGTCCATCCCAAGCTATTAGTGTTTATTGTAGCCTGTTAGTAGCTGGATCTGTTTGTTCAGGCTATGTTTGAGAAGCTGGAGGTTGGTGGAGAGCCTCATTTCTCTATTAGGGCATATGGAGAGCTGAGGTATGACATGCATCTGTATGTGCCCCAACATGAGGAGGCCAGGCAGAGGTTGTTGGATGAAGCGCATCAGTCTAGGTACACAATTCACCTTGAGAGTACGAAGATGTACCGAGACTTGAAGCGGAACTTTTGGTGGCTTGACATGAAGAGAGATGTTGCTGACCATGTGGCGAGGTGTACCACCTGCCAGCTTGTCAAGGCAGAGCACTAGAGACCTGGAGGGACCCTACAGTCGTTGGATATTCCTGTATAGAAGTGGGAGCACATCTCGCTGGATTTCGTGACTGGTTTACTACGGACTTGGAGGAAGAACGACACCGTGTAGGTGATCTTGGATTGGCTGACCAAGTCTGCTCACTTCTTGGCCATTTGGGTGAAGCTTCCGAAGCACCGCCTAGTGGAGTTGTATGTCTCCGAGGTGGTTAGGCTGCATGGTGTTCTGGTGTCTGTAGTGTCGGACAAAGACATGAGGTTCATCTCAAGGTTCTAGAGAACTCTGCAGGAGGCCTTTGGCACCGTGCTCAACTATAGTACAACATTTCATCCTCAGCCGGATGGTCAGACAGAGAGGACTATCCAGACGCCGGAGGATATGCTTAGAGCATGTGTCTTAGACCTTCAAGGGAGCTAGGAGGATCATCTGCCGCTGATTGAGTTTGCCTAAAACAATATTTATCACTCGAGCATTGGGATGGTGCTGTAAGAAGCATTGTACAGTAGGCCATGCAGATCCCCAGTTTGCTAGAGCGAGGTGAGCGAGTGTCAATTGATTGGTCCTGAGTTGGTGCAGCTGTATGCAGACAAAGTGGATTTGATCTGTAGTAGGCTGTTAGATGCACAGAGTCGGCAGAAGAGCTATGCTGATAGGAGGCAGAGACTGCTGGAATTTTTGGTGGGAGACTATGTATTCCTGAAGGTGTCGCCGACCAAGGGTGTCATGCGGTTTGGGAAGCTTGGCAAGCTGAGTCCTCGCAATATTGGCCCCTACCAGATCTCCCAGAGGATCAGTGAGGTTGCTTATTGGTTGGATCTACTACCAGAGATGTCGTCCGTGCACAACGTGTTCCATGTCTCCATACTGAAGAAGTGCCTAGCTGACACATCTCATGTGATCCCAGTTCAGCCAAAAGGGCTCCAGGAAGATCTGTCCTTTGTGGAGGATGTCATCGATATTGTTGACCGCAAGGAGTAGATGCTGCGGAACAAGGTGATTCCATTGGTTTTGGTGCGGTGGTGGCATCATGGAACCAAGGAGGCCACAAGGGAACGTATGGAAGCCATCCTAGCCCAGTACTCGTATCTTTTCGTCGAGTGATTTCGAGGGCAAAATCTTCTTTTAAGGGGATTAGGATGTAACACCCGTAAAAATTCATTTCTGTAATATTTACATTTTAATGAATTTATTCCTGGACAGGTGTTACTGTTCTGAGGTTCGTTATGTGGTTTTGTGCTTTTGGGCTTGGACCTCGTGGGTAGGCTTCTGTTGCGTGTCCTTGTGTGTGGTTTGGCATTGTGCATTGCGGAATTGTGCGTGTGGGGCCTGGGTGTGGGTTCGTGTGGGGCCCGCATTGGTGGACCGGTTAATGGGAGTGAGTTGGTGAGCTCATGTGGTTTGTGGTAGGCAGGATGCACGGCTGAGCACGCACTCAGCTACCACCTTGCATGGCTTTATAAGCCCATGTGCGCGGCCGACCAACTAAGCCTTCCTCTCATCCTCTCCTTCTCTGTGTGTCTTCCCGTCCCGAGCACGCCACTTCTCTTCTTCTTCGTCCTCTCCTTCCACTCGTTCTCTCCCTCCACCCATCTCACTCCACCTCATTCCCATCTCTCTCTTTCACTCTCCCTCCCCTGTCCCTCCTCCCTAGCGTTCCTCTCCTTTATTCGTTGTGCTCAAGGGACGACGGAGGCGTGCGGTGGCTCATGGTGGCGTGTGGACCTCGGGTGGTGTGCCCCGGCAAGGGTCGTGGTCGCTAGAGTCGGTCGGAGGATCGCCAACACTCGTTTCTTAGGTACACATCTCCAACACCTGTAAAAGAGAGCATGAAAATGGTAGAAAATGATAGGATTGCATGGAATCTAGGTAAATTTACATTCCTAGAATTTGTTGTAAATTTATGAGAATTTATGGTGGATTTACGTGCATTTATGCCGGTGGTTGAGTTTTGGGTCGTTTTGACCCTTATGTGTTTGCGATTTTATATCTTGATGCATGGTAGATGGATTTTGGTTTTGTTTGTTGGGTTTTGGAGTACAACTCGACAGTCTACATGTTATGTTTTATGTGAGATTTTTAGTGGTTGTTTGGGGGGTCCGATCGGAGCTCCCACTTTGGGCAATTTCAAACAGTAGGGTTTGGGCTGTTCTCTGTTTTTCACAAAATTCAGCATACCAAACCATTTTGGAATGTCGTTTTTCTGTCAGATTAGGTCCTTTGGTCAAAATTCGGTCATCCGATTTTGGAGGATCATCTGAATCAAGAGATTTCGGTCGACCGAATCATTTTCTGTATACTGATTTTGGCCTAAGTGTTGATCGTTGACCTGATTCGGTCGACCAAGCCAAATCAATCTATTAAACTAGGGGTTTTTAGCATACCGAACCTATTTTCGGCATACTGAATCTAGGCCCAAATACTTTTGAAAAATATGATTTTCTAGGGTTTTCCAGATTAGTTTGTTTTGTCCCATTGAGTGGGATTGTGGGTTGTCAATGGTGGTCCCTCGGGACACTTGATGTGCCATTTTGCCAAGGTTTTGGAAGAATTTCCAAAGATATAAAATGATTTTGGAAAATGGATTTCAAAGAGAGAGTTGGCCTGTTTTGGAAAATGGTTTTGATCCAAGTTTTCTGTATGCGAACCAAGACAGTGTGGGACTGTGTCGTCAGGACCAGGGAATGTGACGAAATTCACAAGTGGTCGGGCCAGACACCCTAGTCGAGTTTAGGGGTCGAGATACCTGAGGTTGAGGGACGTCAGGTTCTGGAGGTATGAGACTCCTTCACTGTCGTCTCGAGGCTAGGGTTGTTGAGGTGTCTTGTGGCATGACAGGGAAGTATGATACTCCTGCTATCGCTATGAGTACTGAGGCTCGGGTGTTGTCGGGTGTGGAGGTATGACACTCCCTCATGAGCACCGTGTGTGGAGGACGTCGTAAGGAGACTTACCCTATGGTGGCCAATACGGGTGGGACATGTGCCCCGTTGCTGATAGCGTCCTGAGAGACAGAGCAGCCTTCCCAGGGAGGGGTTGGCTTTTTGAGGGTTCTCCAACGAGGGAGAATCGTGAGACGGTGAACGCTCCTGCACAGGGTGGCCGTCACTGTGGCAGTGCAGAAAGCCGTGGTTGCTCCTCAGTGGACTGCGTGTGGACAAAGTTTGGTTACTTGGGGCTGGGCTTCCCGACTCACTGTGCGTAGTTTAGGCCATTGAGGCCTTTGCTTGTGGTTTTGGGCTAGTAGAGCCCCGATTGTAGTTTTGGCCAGTCTAGGCCTAGTTTGAGAGGTTTTGAGAAATGGTTTGCGAAATGAATTTAAAAAGAAAAATTAGTTATGATTTCGTTTTCCCATTATTTTTCTTGGGGTGCGTACTGGGTGACTTCTATAACTTATGTGTTTTCCTTGTCGTTTTGGTTTGCAGGTGCAGGCATGTAGTTGAGTTAGCATAGTGCATATAGTATGGTATCTCCTAGCCACACACATAGGTTCCTAGTAAATGATATTTTTCTATTTACTTTTGTTTTCCTATAATTTAATTTGTTTAAACTATTATGGGAAAATGTGAGTCGTTACACCATTACTATTTTCAAATACCTTGGAAATTGGCACCTCAACATCACCAGAGATAGTTAGAACATCCTCAAGCCTTAACAGCCTACCAGTAGCTCTCCACATCTTTTTGGGTTTACCTCTTCCCACCTCCCAATGAGCCCATCCACGAGCAATATCTCTACATTGGTTAGGTCTCTGATTATCCACCACCACTCGTTGATGATCCTTCACCCTCTTCTCTAGATTCCTACCACATGAGTTTACCAAATGACCCCTCTTCCTACACAAGCTACAAAATAATGGCAGGTTATCAAATGTCACCGGTTGGAACTCTTCGATTGTCTCCATTCCCACATACACCTCAGTCGGATAATCTTTTGCCAAATCCATCTCCACCCAAAACCAAGCACATACTATCGTCGACTTAGATGAGGTAGCTAAAGCAATGCATAGCAACTGACTAAATATCTTAGAAATAGATTTAATGAAGCTTGGTTTATAATAGCATTGTGGAAGTGCTGGCAAGGAAATCCATACCGGAGCAAGGTTGTTCTCAACACCTAGACGAAACCGCGGAGTTCACTAGAAAACCTTCAACATCTATCCCTTTATGATCCATTTATCCCTAGTGTAAATCTTGAGAAAATCAGCCTTGGAAGAGAACCTCACAAGCAAATGATGACGATCAATAACAACAACATCAACAACACCCCTCACGCCCCATCCTGAGATAGCCTGTTGCACCTCCACTATGGGAAGATGAGAAGAAAAGAACTTAAAGATCAAAGCCGTCTTGTAAGGAATGGAAAGTTTTGCAACCTCCACATTGGATAAAATTATTGCCAACCAGCCAAACATAGTCGTCGACTCCCGCACCAGAATATCATCCTCCACTGGCCAACATCGAAGAGTATTCGTAGAAGACCACCCCTCCACTTGAGAAGAAGCCCCCCTAGATCCCCCATTACGAGGAAACTCACATATAGCCTAGAATAGCAACATAGAACCGTTGCTAGAGCCCTCCAAAACACCACACCTAGGATCAAAAGAAGCCTGAATCCTAGCACTGCAAAGAACCACTTCAGAGTATACTGCCTAAACTCTCACCAACGTCGAAATCCACCTACAACAAGATCCCAACCACCAACTCAACAACGAAGAGACAGCAGGGACCAAGAAAAAGCCAGTTACAACCCCCTCAGGGACAACTCCGACAAGAAGAACCACTCACCGGAACCCTAGCTCTCCCTCTCTAGGTTTTCTAACTGGCTTACATCTCATTAGTTCATATAGTTAATAAAGTATTCATTTTTTATTTTGGATATTGTAGACACCCCGATTTTGAGGTAGTTCATTGATAAGGCCTCATTTGTTGCTTTGGATATGGCTGGCCTTTGGACCAATCCCTAAGCCCACAGCAAGCCCGCAGCCCAGTTAGAAAACCAGGCCCATAGGGGAGAGCGCCTAGCTAGCACATCAACCCAGCACACCTAGCTAGCACATCAACCCAGCACACCTAGCTAGCACATCAACCTAACGCACATCCCTAGCACACATAGGTGACGCACTTATCCAGCACACCTTCCTGGCGCACAAGGCTGCGACTGCTGGCTTTCCACCTTCCTTGGCTGTTAACTCCAACAGCGAATGTGCCGTGGAATATTCTAGGCTCTTCGTCTGCGAGGCCCTCCATATACCCGTAACTCACCCCTGAGAGCTCCCTATAAAAGGACCTCCATAGGCACCGTTTTACAGGGCCAAAAATAGAGAGAGGAATTCTAAGAACTGAGAATTCTGAGCGGAATCCTTGCACCCAGCCATTTTCCACCCTAAAACCCAACCTCTGCACGAGCTATTCCATCAGTCCAGCAGCGTATTTTCATTCCTTGGAGCACCCTTTGCGTCCTGGAGCCTTCCAAAGCAACGAGGTTTTCTTATCTGTGATGTTGCAAGAGGAAATACATCGAGAGGTAGGCTCTCTACCTCCTCTTTGCTTTCTTCTAAACTTCATGTCAGAACTTAGTAAAAGCATGCTTAAAATCTTATGAATGATCTGTTTTGCTCCATGTTTTCGATGTTTACATCATAACATGCTCTCTTTCTTTGCAAATAATCTCCATGCTAATTTATATTTTCATTTCTAGCATGAGATCGGCATAAGCATAAGTTTTATTGCTTCCTTGCATATAACACCTTGCCATGCACCTATGTCTGCCATTTGCACGTAGAAGCATGCACACTTGATCATCATATTTACGTGTTTTGATACAGATCTTGCTGATTCCTGAATGATTCATGTTCTCGTGCATGAACCCATCATTCGTTTCGATTTCAAATACTTTGTTATTGATCCTGCCCTCGCATCATGTGTTTTCCAGTTTTATAATGGCATGAGCCTTTTTTCTCACTTGCATGAATCCTCCTTGCATCTCTGTCGGGTGGGATCCGAATCAGGTTACGGTCTGATCTAGACTCCCTGGGAGGCACCAGTCAGGCGCACCCTACCCGCGCACCAGTCTGACGCACTCTATAGTCGCACCAGACTAGCCAGAGATCAAAGCACCTGCATTTTTATGTCTCTATTTGCATGGTTTTATCGCAGGGTTTTAAGCTCGTTTCATTCTGATTAGATTCTCTGGTTTATCGAGATGTCGCCTGGGTGTTTTTCAGCTTTCAATTAAACTGCTTTCCATTTTGTTTTCTCTGCTTTGTATTCAGTTCCAGGCTGAATCTGGTAGACTGGTTGCACATTACTCCTTTGTGAGAATCTGGTGCAGCAGTCCTTGATCCAGTGGCCTAACTGGATCTTGCACCCTTCATATAGTTTCAATAGGTTGGAACCTGTGTGAGGCTATTGGCCCTTGAGCACAGGGTCCATTTGCATTTGCATTTCATGTGTTTTAGATGCATGTTTTCCTGAGTTTTACTGAATGTTTCTGCAGCATGTTTTCCAGAGTGCATCCTCTGATGTTCTGCTTTACATGGCTTTCTGTTTTGCCTCTGCATATTAGCTGGCCCACCTAGACGCACATAGGTGGTGCTCCAGACTGACGCACCAGTCTGGCGCACCAAACAGGCGCAGTATCCTGTCTTCAGTAGCACACAGCATGTCTTTCCGAAGTTTTGCTTGCTTTCTCGACCCGATTTGCTTCTGGGTTTTCATCTGATTTTCTTCCTTGATGCATTAGGAAGGCACATCTTTGTTTTCAGCAGTTTTCTTGCATCTTAGCTTGCATTTAGGCATATAGTAAGAAATAATGAGAAATCACTCAAAATGATACAACATTGATTATGTTTATGCAATATCTTTGCATTACACACCTAACCCGAAATAAAGAGTGATACTCCTGACCATTAGGACACACCCCCTACACATCATGCACCTACTAGCATAAGGCACTAAGCATAGCATATCACCCTCGGGCATATAGCAAGAGGTTGAAAGGCCGACATTCATTTGCAAAAGAGAAATCATTAGAAGACCGATTCATCGGGCGTGTGAGGGTGCCAAACACCTTCATCGCACGTAACAGGGATCCTTACCCGCATTTCTGGTTTTACGCAGCCCTTTTTTGTTTGTTTTCATGATTCTCATGTGTTTTATGGTTTTCCTCGTCTTCCATAATAGACTAGGTGGCGACTCCTGCATTTTGCATTTTTTTCCCCTTTCTTTTTGCCGTGGCTTTGTCGCTCCTTTGGCACACACATCACCTACCCGTGTGGGCCACCCTCGTCGGCATGGTTACAGGAACTGGCGACTCCGCTGGGGATAACCAGATCCCGGCTTTGTTTTTGATTTCTCTTTTGCATTGGCTTTATCCTTGCATGCCTTACTTTCCCTTGCCATGCTATCTTTGCCATGCCTTGCCATTCTTTGAGTAGTGTCTTCCCTTTACACGCATCTCACTTTGCTATGATGTTCTCACATTTGCCATGTTTTCGCATTATTGCACATTGTCTCACATGCTCGCATTTTTTTATCCATGCATACTTGCGTGTTTATTTCCCTTCCTGTTATGCCATGCCTAGGAGAATTGAGACATGCTTGCTTCCCCTCTTTGGTTAATGAAAATATAACAACCAAAATCAAATCATAAGGCAAACTAGGGACAAATTGCAAAACTCTCCCCCATGGCTTAACAAATTGGCAAGTAAAAAACTTAAAGTATACTTCGCATACATCATATAGGGCATGCATCTTCTCCTCTCCTAGGATTACCCATATAGTCTACGAAGGGCATGTTCCAGTAGTTCATCCTAAAGGCTTTGGCATGGGATAGAAAATCGGGCTTGTTCCCCCTTAACTGGGGTCGTGTCGGTGTTAGTAAAGCGGCACAGCCTACTACTTTGGCAGAGGTCAAGGCTCCGAAAGCACCACTCGTTCACTGCCTATGCTTTGGCTGGGATTTAGAACGGGGACCTTACTAT
>JAMKQA010057169.1:0-10596 GCA_024699735.1 Posidonia australis
ACTCGGGCGACACGGCGTGGGAATCTCTGAGCCCATCCAGGCAGAGGAGAGGCGAGAGTTCGAGGGTTTGGGATACATGTGGCAGCCGCACAAAGACGGATATTCGTGCACCAGGAGGTACAAGAAGATTAATATTCTGTCAGACCTCACCAACTTTGTCAGTGCAGGGATACTCAATCCCAATCAGAGCCAGGCCACTATAGAGAGGAGCCGACACTGGATGGTGCAGCCACATTCTCAGCCGATGGTAGGCACTTTGACAACATCAGCCATCGCCCCAACAGCAAGCTCTCCAGCTATAGTCCTGCAAGAAGTGGCATCAGTTGATCCATCAGTGCAGTTGATCAAACTGGGGTATTGTTCACAGCGATCTCAGAATTATTCAATAGAGGACCACAACCCAGATGAGGCAGTGGCAGAACAGAGTGCTATCCAATGTTCTGATTGCATCACGGTAGAGGATGAGACAGTTTGCAGGGCAGGTCAGTCGAGTGAGCAAGTCAGTGACCTAGAGCTTCTATTTCGAGAGCAGTTGTCAATGTCGATCGAGGACCCAGCCGACCATCAGAGGTTGAAGAAAGGAAAGTCAAGGGCCGCAGAATTAGAGCCAGCAACCCCCCACCAGTAGCCGGATCACCCATCCATCATGGTCTTGGCTGATTCACAACCTGAACCCACTAGACCATTAGAGTTAATCTCTTTAGAGCTGGGAGGTGGGTTTAGATGGTATATGCAGAGGAAGCCTCACCTTAAGCAAGGTGAGGGTCAAAAAAAAAAGACCCTGAGTTAAGCTCAAGAGGGAAGTCGGGGGGGCATCACTCCTATCAGTCAACAGCAGGACAGTCGCCAGTTAGTTGCACCACTTGTACATACTACAAAAAATCCAAAAAAATCAAAAAATTCAGAAAACCCAAAAAATTTTAAAAAACTAGAAAACCAAAAAATAACATTAGGATCCGAGGAAACAGAGCAACTCGGCCAATCACCAAAGCCCACGGTTAAAGAGCCAGAAGTCACACAGTGCAGATACAATAACATCAAAGTCAGTGTGACCATCCTAAAGAATCATCAAGGGTAGAAATTAGAGCACATCCTCTCCTTTGATGTCACCGACCCGACCTTCAAAGAGGAAATTATATCAGAGCTCATCACTTATGAGGAGGAGGATGATGACATGGATGAAGACAGCGCAACCCTCGATTTCCAGCCCTACGACAATGATCCAGATGACCCAAATATGCATGTCGAGGAAGAAACTGAACGAATGAACATCGGCACAACAGAGGATGTCAAGGAGGTACTCATCAGTGCTAAGCTATCACCACAGGCCAGGGTAAATTTCATAGCGTTCCTGAAATAATACATAGATGTTTTTGCCTGGAGTTACGATGACATGGTCGGCCTCGATGTCGAAGTGGTGGTACACAAGTTACCCCTAAAGCCTATCGAGAGGCTTGTCAAGCAAAAACTTAGGAGATGGTGACCTCAATGGATCCTGATACTCAAGGAGGAAATCGTGAAGCAACACAAGGTGAACTTCCTCAAGGTGGTGTTGTACCCAGAATGGTTAGCAAATGTTGTCCTAGTGCCAAAGAAAGATGGGAAGGTCCACATGTGCATCGACTACAGAGACCTCAACAAGGCCAGCCCCAAAGACGATTTCCCACTTCCTCACATTGATGTCGTGGTGGACAACACAGTCGGATACAAAATGCTATCATTCATGGATGGTTTCTCAGGGTACAACCAGATCAAAATGGCCAAGGAGGATATGGAAAAGACATCCTTTATCACCCCCTGGGGAGTTTTCTGTTATCGTGTAATGCCATTTGGGCTCAAGAATGCCGGTGCAACTTATCAAAGGGCAATGACTGCACTTTTCCATGACCTCATGCATCAGGAAATAGAGGTCTATGTAGATGATATGATTACCGAGTCCAAAGAGCTTGAGGAGCACCTGGTCTGTTTGAGAAAGCCGTTCGATCGCCTCAAAAAGTACAAGCTCCGTCTTAACCCTAACAAATGCATATTCGGGGTGTCTTCTGGCAAGCTTCTGGGATACATCATCGGTCAAAGGGGAATCGAGGTCGACCCTAGCAAAGCAAGAGCCATCATCAATATGCCTCCCTCTACATCTGCGAAGGAAGTTCGGAGCTTATTGGGTTGATTACAATATATCAGTCGGTTCATCGCACAGCTTACTCCCATCTGTGAGCCTATCTTCAAGCTATTAAGAAAGAATGCACAGATCCATTGGAATGAGGAATGTCAAGCTGCATTTGACAAAATCAAGCAGCTCCTTACGAAACCTCCCATCCTGGTTCCACCCACACCAGGACGACCTCTCTTGCTGTATCTCCCCACCACCCAACACTCCATGGGCGCAGTCCTTGGGCAACACGATGAGACAGGACGTAGGGAGAGAGCCATCTACTACCTAAGCAAGAAATTCAACAATTGCGAAGCTAGGTACAGTCCCATCGAGAAGATCTGTCTATCCCTTGTCTAGGCCACCCAACGCCTCAGGCACTATATGATGGCATATCCGATCCTTCTCCTATGTCGGCATGATCCCATGAAGTACTTGTTCCAAAAGCTAGCATTAGTGGGGCGATGTGTGAAATGGCAGGTGATGCTGTCCCAATATGACATTACATTTGTCACATAGAAATCAATGAAGGGGCAAGTAGTAGCGGATCACCTATCTAACCTACCATTGCTAGAGTATGAGCCATTGCAGACGTAGTTTCTGGATGAAGACATCCTATTTGCCATGGGAGAGGCAAATTCTGAGGAGCTAGAAGACAGGTCCTGGTGGCACTTATACTTCGATGGAGCTGTCAACAAGAAGGGTAGGGGAATCGACGCAGTGTTGTCGACACCACAGAGACAGATGACCCCTGATCTAGAAAGCTCACTTTTGAGTGCACCAACAATGAAGCTGACTACGAGGCGTGCATCATGGGACTGCAAATCACATTGGAGCATGGCACACGGAAACTACAGGTGCACGGGGATGCCATGTTAGTCATATCTGAAATCAACGGAGAATGGCAAAACCAAGGATCCAAAGCTCGTGCCATATCATGAATATCTCTTACAACTCATCAAGGAGTTCGAAGAAGTGCGCTTCTCCTTCATGAGTAGAGCCAAAAACTCCTATGCAGATGCACTGGCAACTCTTGCCACCTGCCTCTCAATAGCTGAAGAGTGTACAGTCGACGTATCGGTCACTCGAGCAGAGCAACCTGTCCATTGTATGAGCATAGAGGAAGTAGACCCATCAATAGAGCTTCCCTGGTATCATGACATCAAGACCTTCCTAGAATCGGGTGATCTCCCAACTAGCACATCACCAGTAGATAAGAAGACCATGGCGCGCTTGGCGTCAAGACACGTGTTGGGCGGAGGACATCTGTACAGAAGATCATATAACCAGATGCTTTTGCGGTGTGTCGACAAGAAGGAGGTTGATACCTTGATGCTTCAGATCCACGTCGAGACATGCGGGCCCCACATGAATGAAGTACTGTTAGCCAAGAAGATCATGTTGCAAGGTTACTTCTGGTCAACTATAGAGGCAGATTGCTGTCGTTTCGTGCGTAAATGCCACAACTGTCAGATTCACAAGAACTTCATACATGCTCCCCCTCAGCAACTGCACAGCATGTCTTCACCGTGACCTTTCTCTACTTGGGAAATAGACGTCATCGAAGCCATCCATCCGGCCTCATCCAATGGCCACAGCTATATTGTGTTGGCCATAGATTACTTTACCAAATGGGTAAAAGCAGCCTCTTACAAAACCGTCACTATTGTAGCCACAAAAAAGTTCATCAAGAACAATATCATAGCCTAGTACGGGGTGCCACACTCCATTATCTCATATAATGACAAGAATTTCTAGCTCAGAGATTGGAGGATTATCTGCAGAGCCTCAAGATCAAACATCACAGATCTTCCCCGTACCGCCCACAGATGAACGGTGCCATGGAGTCAGCAAATAAGAACTTAATCATGATCCTGAAGAAGAGCGTCGAAACACATAAGGATTGGCATGAACAGCTCCCCTATACGCAATGGACCTACAAAACTTCGGTCCGAACATCAACAGGAGAGACACCTTACTCATTGGTGTATAGCATTGAGGCAGTCCTACCAGTTGAGGTAAAGATCCCATCACTCAGAATCTTGAGGGAGGCTGAGCTAGAACAAGCTGAATGGGTCGAGAACAGAAACGTCCAGCTGAATCTGATCGACGAGCATAGACTACAGGTCATGTACAATGCTCGTTGTTACCAGGTAAGAATGGCCAGATCATATCAAAAAAGTGTCCGACCTAGGAGCTTCGCACCGGGCGATCTAGTTCTGTAGGCCATACATCACCTTGATGGTCGAGGCAAATTCTGACCTAACTGGCATGGTCCTTACATCATCAAGCAAGTCTATTCAGGAGGCGTAGCAATCCTCGAAGATATGGACAGCGTCGAGCTACCTGAGCCAGTCAACACATGTTATTTGAAGAAATACTACCAGTAAGCGGAAGGCGTGTATCCTTGCCTTGCAAAGTATCCTTTGGTGCATCATGCATCATCCACTATTCCATCATGCACGCATATTTCTAAAATAAAGGCAATCCAAGTACATCTAATCCATAGCATCTATACTTTACTTTCGTGCACATCAATAACTTAAGTACATCAATGATTGCATGCATCTATGCATAAAAGCATCAACATCACATCCCGATGACGAGAATCGGAATAGATAGCTTGCTTGAGAAGAGTCTATAGCTCTTCAGTTGATACTACCTAGACATTCTAGCGAGCGAGGGACCCACCACCCAACCATGGTTAGGCAAAATGTCCAAACTCCTATAGGGACTTACACCTCCGGAAGGAGATTAAAATGTTAGGAGCGAGCATGAGTGTGAGCAAAATAAAAAAATAAACATATCCACAAGGACAGAAAAGAAATAAGGAGGCAAACTCTACCCCTATCACTTACCTTGGGGAGGAGTCGAAGCAAGCATCCCAAAAATCCAAGCGACCAAAGGGACTAGCGACCCCTCGCATATAATTCTAGCAGGCCCCTCCAAATCTGGATGCCCATTACCCCCAAGCAAGGGTTAGAGCAAGCCTACAAGCCTAAGAGGGAGAAAAGACATAAGCCAAAAGCCAAAAAAGTAGGTCTAAGTCCCCAAGAGTTTGGCACGGAGCCTAACCTACTGAATCATCCATCCCAGATAGCCACCAATAGCCTAGAAGTCTGGGTAATGTCTTGTGAACTGAGCTCTTCTCCTCTTCTCATAGCAGGCATCATTAGCATTCCAAATCTTGAGAGATGATACAGCATAACACTATCATTATTGCATGCATTATCACTTGTCCACCTTGCAAAGTCTCGCTGGGTCCCAAACCAGGGGCATGTCAGCTGCTCCTTGGCCAAAGACCTAGCTGAGGATACCGTACACCAGGGGCATGTCAATTGCCTATGTGGTGATAACCTTCCCCGTTAACTAGGGGCATGTCCGCTGTCCTATTGGTTGACCCTCCTTGGGATAGTATCTTCGTCCAGAACATGTTGTCTACTCTATAGCTCGAGCGCAGAAACAAAGACAACAACAACCATAAGCCTCTGAGGTCAGAGCAAAGTTGGAATGTCAGTACTCTCCTAGTCAGTAGGCGAGAGCATATTCAATAGTCCAGTGCCAAAGTCAAACTCCCAAGAAGTTAGTCAGCAACACGACAGCAAGCCCAGAGTGGTCAGCAATCATCCGACAAGTCTGTCTTATTCGAGGAAGAAACAATGCCCTCGTGAAGCCCTTATTCAGTCAAGCGCCACATATCAGTACAGAATCAAAGCAATAGTTTATCCAGATCGACCATCATCGTCCTACAGCATCAATAGCATCAAGCAAGCAAGCGAGGCAGTCGTAGCTCAGGGTGCGCCAATAAGCATGTCTTTCCTGGCAGACCGCCGTTGGCTAAACAAGCTATCCAAGCCTCTAGTTTTCTTTTGTTCCTTTCTTCTAGCAACATCCTTAGCATTCCAATACCAGGGGCATGTCAGCTGCCTTTTGGTATTATCCTCCTATTACCAGGGGCATGTCAGCTGCCTTTTGGTATTATCCTCCTGTTACCAGGGGCATGTCAGCTGCCTTTTGGTATTATTCTCTTGATATCTGTATCTCGTCAACTACCCTCTTTGGGTATCTTGCCTTTCGAACTATCACCGACTGCTTCTCGGTTGACTAATTTATCTATCCTGCTCTCCGAACTGTCATCGGATACTTCTCGGTTGACTAGTTCGGTTATTTTGCCTTTTGGACTGTCACCGGCAACATCTCGGTTGATGTGTTCGTCTATCTTGCCTTTCGGACCGCCACCGACAGCATCTTGGTTGGCGTGTCCATCTATCCTACTTTTCAAACTGTCATCGACAGCATCTCTGTCGGCGTGCTTGCCTATCCTACTTTCCGAATTGTCACCAACTTCTTCTCAGTTGACTAGTTCATTATTCTACCTTTTGAACCGTCACCGACTGCTTCTTTGTTGACTAGTTTGTCTATCCTGCCTTTCGAACCGTCATCGATTGCTTCTCGGTTCGCTAGTTTGTTTATCCCTTTCCTCGAGGCTCCTCAAATCCCAGTGGAGATTCGTGTCGCTGCTTCCTTGTATCCTAGGAACAACCTTTATCCCCTTCCTCGAGACTCCTCTGATCCCAGTGGAGATCCGAGTTGTTGTTTCCTTGTATCCTAGGAACAACCTTTATCTCCTTCCTCGAGACTCCTCTGATCCCAGTGGAGATCCGAGTTGTTGTTTCCTTGTATCCTAGGAACAACCTTTATCCCTTTCCTCGAGACTCCTCTGATCCGGAGGAGATCTGAGTCGTTGTTTCCTTGTATCCTAGGAACAACCTTTATCCCTTCCTTGTGACTCCTCTAAGATCGGAGAAGATCTGAGTCGTTGGTTCCTTGTATCCTAGGAACATCCTTTATCCCTCTCCTTGAGACTCCTCTGATCCCAGTGGAGATCCGAGTCACTGTTTCCTTGTATCCTAGGAATAGCCTTTATCCCCTTCCTCGAGACTCCTTTGATCCTAGTGGAGATCTGAGTCGCTATTTCCTTGTATCCTAGGAACAACCTTTATCCCTTTCCTCGAGACTCCTCTAAGTTAGGAGGAGATCTGAGTTGTTGTTTCCTTATATCCTAGGAACAACCTTCATTCTTTTCTCGAGACTTCTCTAAGTCCGAAGGTGATCCGAGTCGCAGGCTCCTTGTATCCTAGGACCAGCATTTATCCTTTCCTTTAGACTCCTTTGATCTAGAGGAAATCCGAGTCGTTGTTTCCTTGTATCCTAAGAACAGCCTTTATCCCTTTCCTCGAGACTCCTTTGATCTGGAGGAGATCCGAGACATTGTTTCCTTGTATCCTAGGAATAGCCTTTATCCCTTCCTCGAGACTCCTCTGATCCAGAGGAGATTCGAGTCACTGTTTCCTTGTATCCTAGGAACAACCTTTATCCCTTCCTCGAGACTCCTCTGATCTAGAGGAGATCTGAGTCGCTGTTTCCTTGTATCCTAGGAACAACCTTTATCCCTTCCTCGAGACTCCTCTGATCTAGTGGAGATCCGAGTCGCTGTTTCCTTGTATCCTAGGAACAGGCTTTATCCCTTCCTCGAGACTCCTCTGATCCTAGTAGAGATCCGAGCGACTGGTTCCTTATATCCTAGGACCAGCATTTATCCTTTTATCGAGACTCCTCTAAGTCCGGAGGAGATCCAAGTCACTGACTCCTTGTATCCTAAGACCAGCATTTATCCTTTCCTTGAGACTCCTCTAAGTCCAGAGGAGATCTGAGTCGCTGTTTCCTTGTAATCACATCATTGTATTTGACTGCTATAATAAATTCAATGGGACACATTTGCCAGCTTGTTTGGATGACTGTGACTGACAGGGAATAGCCATTGTACTAACGTGTGCTCAATTACTTCAAACTGTCGCCCCTTTTTTGCCTGCTGACTTGGCACTGGGGTCCACCCAACTAATAGTCAGGAATATCATTTTGTTGCCTTGACCAGGACAAACGAAGCCAACCTAGGTTTCTATACCTGTTAAGGTGATACTCAAGCTACCCTGTTGGGACTCGTTCAAGGCGAACAAGTGCCATTTCTATCCTTTCCTAGACTAAGCGAGGTCTAGATGATCTCATCCTAGGTTCGCCCCAGATGGACGAATCTTGGTGCCACTCCTTTTCCTTAGGCTAATAGCCCTAACTATTCGGCGAAGAGTCTGTCAACTCATTAGCAGGTGTAACCATGCCGACGAGGGTGGCCACAAATAGGTGATATGTGTGCCCAAGACGTGGCAAAGCAACGGCAAAAAGAAAAGGAGAAAAAATGCAAAAATGCAGGAGTCGCCACCTAGTCTATTATGGAAGACGAGGAAAACCATAAAGACATGAAAAATCATGCAAAACAAACAAAAGGGGGCTACGTGAACCAGAAATGCGGGTAAGGATCCCTGTTACGTATGAGGAAGGTGTTAGGCACCCTCACACGCTCGATAAATCGGTCTTCTAATGATTTCTCTTTTGCAAATGAAATGAAGGCTTTTCAGCCTTTTGCTGTACACCCGAGGGCGATATGCCATGCCATGCAAATGCTTGTGGTGTCTAGATTATAGGTGCATGATGTGTAGGGGTGTGTCCTAATGCTCAGAAATATCGCTCGTGTGCCGGGCCAAGAGTTAATGCAAGAATATTGCATAATAAGATCAGGGATCTAATATCTTGAGCGATTTATCATCCTTGCTTTCTATATGCCTAAATGCAAGCTAAAATGTAGGAAAACTGCTGAAAACAAATCTGTGCCTTCCTAATGCATCAAGGTAGAAAATCTGATGAAAACCCAGAAGCAAATTGGGTCGAGAAAGCAAGCAAAATACAGGAAAAGCATGCTGTGTGCTACTAAAAATAGGCCACTGCGCCTGTTTGGTGTGCCAGATTGATGCGTCAATCTGGAGCGCCACCTATGTGCGTCTAGGTGGGCCAGTAATGTATGCAGAGGTAAAAAAAGAAAGCCATGCAAAGCAAAACATCAGAGGATGCGCTTTGGAAAAGCTTGCAGGAGAATCATTCTGGAGAAACTTGGAAAACATGCCTCGAAAGAGTTAACAATGCAAATGCAATGCAATGATCTTGAGCTCAAGGGCCTGAAGCCTCACACAAGATCTCACCTATTTGAACTAGATGCAAAAAGCGATGATTCAGCCAGGCCTTTGGATCATGGACTGATACACATGATTCTCACAGGGGAGTAAGGTGCAATCAGTCTACCAGATTTAGCCTGGAGCTGAATAACAAAGCAGAGAAAACAAATGGAAAACAGTTTGATTGAAAGCTGAAAACATGCAGGTGGCATTTCGACAAACCAGAGAATCAATCAAGAAGAAACAAGCTCATAACTTTGCGATAAAGCCATGCAAGTATGGTGCTAAATGCAAGTGCTTTGATCTTTGACCAGTCTGGTGCGCCTGCTGAGTGCGCCAGACTGGTGCGCGGGTTTGGTGCGACTGGGATGTGCGCCCCAGGGATTCTGGATCAGACTGTGACCTGATCCAGAACCCACCCAGCAGAGATACAAGGAGGATTCGATGCAAGTGCTAAAAGGCTTATGCCATGATAAAAAAACTAGGAAACATGCTGCGAATGCATAGGGTCAAGAATCATCATGAAAACAAAGCATTTGAGGCCAATGCAAGTTGATGGATTCATGCATAAAAACATGTGAAATACTTAAGAACAAGCATGATCTGGATGAATCAAAACATGTGTAAATGTTGATCAAATGTGCATGCTTCTACGTGCAAGGGAATACATGGTGCATGGCAAAATATTATATGCAATGAGACAATAGCTCATGTAGATTACATGCTAGAAATGCAAACATAGATTAGCATGGAGATTATTTGCATGGAATGCGAGCATGTAAACATGTAAACCTCAAAACGTGGAACAAAACAGATCATTCGAAAGGTTTTAAGCATGTTTCATTCAAATACTGAAATGACATTTAGAAGATAAAAATGGAGGTAGAAAGCCTACCTCACTAAGTATTCCTTCTTGCAATATCAGAGATAAGAAAACCCTTGTGGCTTTGGAAGGCTCTAGGAGGCAAGAGGGTGCTCCGGGGAATGAAAATAAGCTGCTGGATTGGTGGAGAGGCGTGTAGGATCGAAAGGCCTCTCTAGAGGGGAGGTGAATAGAGAATTATCAATTTCAAAGTAACTTTCAATACTTTTTGTAATTTAGTATTAATTGCATACAAAGGATATCAATAACTATATTTAATCAAAATTTAGTACTTATGCAACTACTAAACATTCATGAAGAGGATGAGAGATAATGATATACACAAGGATTTATAGTGGTTCGGCAACCCCGCCTAGTCCACTCCTCAAGACCCTCTTGAGATTTTTCCCGTATTAAAATAAATTTAAAACGTACTTACTTGTTGGCTACACCACCAACAGCTATCTTGCTCTTCCCACTTCTCTGTCCCCGAAAAGCTAGAGCCCTTTGCTTTTGTTGCT
>JAMKQA010057170.1:0-13653 GCA_024699735.1 Posidonia australis
GCTTGAAATGGTGTAGTGGGCCCAAATGGACTCAATCAGGGTTTAGTGGGCCTTCATGGGCCCAAATGGGTTTCCATGAACCAAATGGCCTAGGTTAAGGGATTTGAGCTCAACCGCCAGACCCATCCTGCAAAATTGGTAAAATTAGAGTGTCTACATAAAGAAAGGAAAGAGAACACTTGCATAAAAAGTTTAAGCTAAAAAAAAGAGAACTAGTGGATAATAAAACTATAAATAGGTCAATAGACCCAAACACACAAGAAGAAACCTGAATGAAGGAACAAGTGGTCATGATTTTGTTAGGTTTGGTGTCGCTACGCTCCTAAGTGATACGCGCATGTGGGACGCGCTATCAGGGCGCACATCTAGAATAGAGTCCAGACTTGACGAGATGATCACCTCTTCCCCAAGCAATGCATGCAATACCATGGTTAAATGGGCAAACAAGGACCTAAAAGGACGACATGGCATGATAGATATGTAGTGAAAAACGTTAGGAAAAACTTGTCATTCCACATTCCCATCACTGGCATCAACGTCAGTCGTGTTCTAGCGAGCCTCCACAAGGGAATGTTGGCTTGGGGCTTGACTCCACCACGACAAGAAATGAAGGGGGAAGGAGAGGTTGTCGTTGGGACGCCCAGGCCATGCACTCAGTGGCTAGAACGGCCTTACGCCGGCTTTGGTGTCCGTCAATGGTAGAAAAATGGGATGCAGTGAAATACTAGAAGAGGAGGTCGGAAATCACTACAGAAAAACAAAACGAGAAGTGTTGGATGCTATTCTAAGTAAACGGGTGGCGAACGACACCTACTGTGGCTGTTTGTGCCTCCCCTTTGCACTGATGGCTGGAACTTTAGTGAGGTGCTCGGGCGACGGTCATGATAGTTGGGGATGGTTCGAAGGTGATCTGGAGCACTCAGAAGGAGCATGGGATGCTTCTCCGATATAGAAGAAGAGGGTTATAGGTAGTTTGGGGAGTTGGGTTCCTTGGTCCTCGCTCTGGTCTTCGGCTTCCAATCTCTCTCGCACCAAGTATGGGTCTCTCCTCTCCTCTTCACTCATGACTCCCCTGGTCTGGTTGCTACAGGGGAAGGTCTAGGTTTTTTGGTGGTTCTGCCCATGTGGTAGGTGGCTAGTGGCGTGACGAGGTGGCTGGGCTAATAGGAGGTTGCAAGTGGCTCGTCGGACTTTCGTAGGCTTTACGTGATGGCAAGAGTGGCGTAGGGCTTGGGTGGTTGGTGGCAGGGTGTGGGAAGGTTGGAGATGTCAGGCACGCCGGGTAACAAGTCGGTGTTGCGTGTGTAGCGTCGCTCGTACAAGGTACAAGGTCGTATGATGAAAGCGACCGACTAACGGAACGTGCCTGGCTGCCTTGGCCCTGACGTCCGCTTGGGCCTTGCATGTCACCGGGCTTAAGCAGATGGGCTGGGCTTTCTTGATGGATGGTGTTTGTTTTAGGGTAATTGATGGCTCTGGAGTGGTGTAGGTTTATAGGATTGGTTTAGGGAGATGGGGTTGGACTGGGTCCGTCGTCCAGTCGCACTCTGTACTAGTTCTACCTACCAACATTGGCTAGAAACCGGGGTGTCTACAGATGCCCCTCCCTAAGCAAGGTTGAGTGAATCGAGACCGCTGCTCAAGGTTGAGAGAAGACACCCCATCCTAGTCAATGGGAAAGAAACATTACTGTTGGCCATGAGTCGCTTATCTGGCTGATGTACCAAAGGTCACAGCTCTCGTGTCAAGGTGCAGATGCCAATGTGGGTGTTGTCTCTTTGGAATGCCTAAATGATCACGTGCTGGAACTAGGCGGGTACATACATGGTTTCGGGCAGTGTCGATGTGGGTGTTGGTGTTGCTAATGGTAGAATGCTGTCATGTTGTTGATGAAGGCTGATGAATGACAATTATTGCTGATGCATGAGGTGCTGAAGATATGAAGCATGTTTGACTACGATGGCCATGCTATGTAGCAGATGCAAGTTGGTGCGTGCGGATGTGAATCTATGCTATGATGCTTGATGAGTTGACGGACTCATCATCAGATAGTTTCGGTTATCAACTTGAGGAGAAAAGGGGCATGGCAAGATTGACAGGCCTGTCGAAAAGAATGTGATTGGTGACGGAAGCCATCCAGGTAGTTTGGGGTACTAGCCCTAAAAGAGGGGCAACCAAGATCTCACTCGGTTGTGCCAAAGTCTAGGAGAGGGATATGACAAGATATCAGACTTGTCAGGCTGACAAAAGAATGATCTAGGCTCCATCTATCTAGAGCGAAAGCCTAAAGGAGGATAGGATAGAACCTAGTCATTGTTGGTGTACAGATAGATCGATTAGGAGATGACAGAATAGACCTAGCCATTGTCTGTGTATAGATAGGTCAGCTAGGAGCTGACAAAATAGAAGCTAGTCGCTGTCGGTGTACAGACAGATCAGCTAGGAATTGATAGGATAGACCCTAATTACTGTCAGTGTACAGACAAGTTAGTTAGGAGCTGACAGAATAGAGCCTAGTCGTTATCGGTGTACAAACAGGTCGGCTAGGAGTTGACAGAATAGAACCCAGTCGTTGTCGACGTATAGACAGACCGACTAGGAGCTGACAAAATGGAACCTAATTACTGTCGATGTACAGAAGAGTCAATTAGGAGCTGATAGAATAAAACCTAGTCACTGTCGGTGTACAGACAGATTGGCTAGGAGCTAATAGGAAGGAAAGAGCTGACAAGTTATCAGACTTGTCGGGCCGACAAAGAAAGGAGAGAGCTAACAAGATATCAAACTTATCGAGTCGACAAAGAAAGGGGAGAGCTAACAAGATATTAGACTTGTTGGGCCGACAAAGAAATGAGAGAGCTGACAACATATTGAACTTGTTGGGTCGACAAAGAAAAGGAAAGGTTCCAATTGATGAGAGTGATTGCCGTTTTTGATCTGATGTTGTTCCTTTCTAAGTGCTCACTGAGCCTGTGGCATGGTAACGACAAATTTGTAATTTTGCTCGATCATATTGAATTCTGTTCGTAGTCGATCCTGCTCCAAAGGATGTCCTCATAAACCATCACAAAGTGTGTGGGAGCTCTCAGCAGGTAAATGGGGCTTAGGTTGCTCTTGCACAATGCTAAGGGCATAGTTGCAATTTTTCAAATCGAGGCGAAACTTACTGCAAGTTGGCCACATGGATCCAAAGTGATTTCAAGCTCGATCGAGGGCGAAGAAGCGCTTGGAGGGCCTTAATCAACAGTCGGAGTGCCATCAACCCTAGGCCGCTCAATAGGGATATTATGGTAATTTTACCCTGAGCTCTTGAGTTCCAGATATTCTTGAGCATAAGCTGAATTCTGGTGTAAGGGGCATTCTTGATCCCTTATGGGAAGGCCAAGTTCGACAGGTAATCAGTCTTGGTGGTGGCCAAGGACCTTCTTGCAATTTAGAAAATAATGGGAGGCTTTTCTGCAAAATTTCCCCAAGCTGTTCTCTGAGTCCAAATGCCATTTTGTGACTGATGTTTATGTCCAGGCCAAACTTTTGGGGCACTTCTCCTACTCCTAACTGCGAAATTGGGGCCCCAGTCTGTTCAAAAGTTTCAGGGGTCTCCTTGTAAAATTCCCAATTCTAGAGCACTAGGGATTTTAGAATTGAGAATTTCACGAGACAATGGAGTTCATATGAGCTGCTTGATGTTGATTTGAGTTCTTCGGACCTGTTTCGAGGAATAAGGCCCAACAAAAGAATAATTTCTGGTATCTGAATAAGGTAAAGGATCTATTTGCAATTTCTAGATATTATTGTAAATTTTGCAAAATTGATAATCGAGGTCAATTCTAGAGACGATTTTTGTCCCAAAAACTTTGCCTGCAGTGCCGCGTGGACGTTCCCGGCCTTCTTTGACTTTCTAAAAGACGGTTATGTGCTTCTACTAGGTAAATTGTGCTTTGGTCCAAAACTCTGCAAAAATCGCTAAGTAGGCTGGAATAAAATTTCCAAAATTTGTGGGGTCCACTGATGGTTACTCCTGTTGGACCTGATGCATGGCAGTTGGTCTTCTTCTCAACAAGTTCCATGAAAAACTCCTGCATGTCCCTTCACTAACTTAAAGCAAGAAGAAAAATGAAAATTTCTTCACTTAAAAGTCCTCCAACAGCCCAATGAGTCTTCCCTCCCCTGCGTCATCTCATCTCCCTCTTCTTCTTCTTCCTCTCGCGGACGGTTGCCAGGGTTGAGGTCGTGCGACGGAGTGGTGAGTGTAACGTCGGGGTGAGGAGCACGGGCGGCGGCGTCGCAGAAGGCTTCGGAGCGGTGTGGCATCGGTGCAGGGCGGCGCGGCATCACTGCGGGAGGCATGCAGGAGCTCCGGCGTGGGAGGTTCGGTGCAGCACCGGCGTGATGGGCGGAACCATGGTACACCTCTTCCCTATCTCGTTTTCTTCTCCCTCTTCCCTCCTCCTTTTGGCTATAGATGCCCTCTCCGCCCTTTCCTCACCTGTGCCGTGGGTTGCTCAGTGGCGTCAGCGGTGAGGTTCGTCAGAAGAGTGGAGCAGCCTGGGTGTCGTGAGGAAGGGGTAACGCCGTCGTTGGGCACTGGGAGGCGGGGCGCTGCGGGCTTCGCGTGGCGGCTGGATGTCGTTGCTGTCGATTGTACCGATGGTTGCAGGCCGGCGGCAGCGAGTCAGCGCTTCTCCCCCTTCGTGCACTCCATGGTGTTGCTCAATATGTTTGCATCATTTCCTTGCTTCCCTTGGACAGAGTTTGAGCAATGATTTAGCATACCATGACTTTGGTTGAATGACATGTAGTGGTTCTTGTTTGGATTGCTTTTGAATTTTTTGCTTGCACTAACGTTTCTGTCCGCTTGCATCATGCCTTGGTTTTGCTTGGATCACATCTTTACTCTTGCTAAAAAATGATACATTGGTTCCCTACTCACACGATGCGGTGAAGTAGCCCAAGGGTAACACTGAAGAGCCACCATGCTTGCTTGAAAAAGCTTATAAAAACTTGTTCTGATAACACTGCATGATATCAGGAAATGTCTCTGTATACTACTTGAACCATGTAGTGATTTGCCATAGAATTTCGCTTGAGCCACGTTCCTATTTTTGCTTTAATGATGCTGTGGAATGCCTCAGATTTACTGAAATGATGCTGTGCAATGACCACTGGTTTTGCCCGAATAAATCCCTGATTTTGTGTTTAAATGCCTTGTCCTTACTTTTGAATAAAAATTCTGACCTTGTCTAATCGTTGTTACACCCTTGTTTGAACTATGTTCTGATTGCTGCCTGAATACAGTCATGAACATGTATCCATATTTCACCTGAATATCTAACTATTTTATGCCAATCTGCGAACAATTCTTTGCACTTCTGTCATGTCAAAATTTTGACTCTGACTGACCATTATATTATGCAGTATGACTCAGAGTTTGAGGTTACCTAGGAGAGCGGGACTACCTCCGGTTCACACGCATGAGGTCGTGGAGCTAGTTCACGATCTAGGGTTGCCTCGAACTCCTAGGCATTAGAGGATGTGATGCCCAATGTACCCGAGGATGTAAGAAACCGACACCCCTCTTGCTCTGTTATTTTCCGGCATATGTTGGTCTGGCTGACTCAATTGAGTGACTAGTAGGAATCTGGCAACTTCAAGGACCAATTGTTGGACGAGAACCATATCTGCAATTGGGATGATTTTGAAGTGATATTTCCTTTCTTACACAAACTTCCATTGATTACCTATATGATTTCTAACTTTGCTGCTTCTCTACTTTTCAGGTTGGCAATACAGGGCAGGTCATGCGATATCTATGGACGTCGATGCAGGAGCACTTCGAGCACCTCTCCATCTTTTTGAAGGAATTCCTCCTCCATCGCACGCCTTTCGGGAGTTTGCTATGATTCCAGGCCATCCACGGCCATTACGAGTTTTTCCAGGCACTCGCGGAGTGGTGTAGGCATGAGACCCACACCTTTCACTTCTCCTTCGGCGAGATGACGGTCTTGTCGGAGCACTGGGCATTACTGACGGGCTTCTATTTTGGAAAGGAGCCTATTGTTGGGAAGTCCACCTTGGGATTCACCAAGGTTTCTCAACATCTGGTCGCAAGCCATCTCGGAAGACTCGGTCAATGCACTACTTTCGCGACAGCTGGTTGCGGGAGTGGGACCTGTTTTGGCTGGATCCTGTGCCAGGTTCGAGGGAGGCCAAGTTCGTCCTCCGTCACTTCCTGCTGGAGCTCATGGGGCTCATCTTCTGTGATACCTCTAGCTATTGCGTATCGACGAATTGGTTGATCTACTTTGCCGACTTGGAAAACCTGGACCAATATGACTGGGACAGCGCCAATTATACTTATATGCTCTGCGGACTGGATAGCGTGGTGAGGAGCAACCAACGGTCCCACGTTGGGTTGTATCCAATGTTGACGGTAAGTTCCCGTGTTGCCTCCTTCTGCTTGCATCACGAGGTTATATGTTCTGACTCTTAACTTGTTTGGTTGCAGTATTGGTGGATCGAGCATTGCATGCAGGGCCACTATTTCTTCCACCTCCACTCCCTCGGCAATGGTGCAAGCCAGATCACTACACAATGGTAGGGGTGTATGGCTATGAGGCCTACCGTTATTTGCTGGACCAACTAGCGATCTACGATGTAAGTTTGCAACCACTTGTTACAATTTCTGCCCCCTTGTTTCTTTCACTATGTTGGACTGACTCGTGTTTTGTTCTATCTTTGGCAGGTCAAGCTGAGGCCTTTCGAGCAGTATGTTGGGCTAGACTGGGAGCCCCTAAACTCCGCTCGCACCTACCACCAGAAGTAGATGAAGTTCTTCTGCTTGAAGAGGTCTGCTTTCTATTTTTTGAGTGGGGTTCTCCATTAGTTCACTCCTGACTTTGGCATCCCCCTTCCGCCTCCTGCTGAAATGAAGCCTCATTGCCTCAGGCAACCACCTAGGTACGGGCTCATTCCATTGCAGCCAAGATCAGGGTCGACCAGAGCCGATACACCCTTTGTCCTGTTAACTATGATGAGTATCAAGAGTAGTACGAGCGCATTGGCAAGTCATACCTTTTCGAGGAAGAACTCCAGGCAGAGCAGCAAGATATGTGGTTTGCCGAGGACTGGGCTGAGGTAAGGTTTCGTTCTTCCAGTAGCATAACCTGATTCTGCAGATCTAATCAGCCTGTCATAATTGACTTATCTCTATTGCAGCGGTTCGAAGGAAGATTGAGTGACTTCTACGCTCAAATACAACGAGCTAAGGTATTTTGTTATAGCTCCACTTCTTTTTAATTTCCTGATAAAATACAACTGGCTGGACTGATAATACTTTTTTCATGTGAAACAAGCCCAATGGGAGGCTTATGGGTGGGTAAGCATCTCATTCACGTGTTGTGTCTGTTACTTCTCGTTTCAATGCTCATCCCATACTGACTTTCTCACATTTCAGGGATTGTATCAGCTGGAGGACATTGTCAATGGCAGCAGCGATGATGAGGCTGATCCAAAGCTCGAGGAGGACGCTTCTGCTATTGGTGACCTGACGAGCACTTCCACTTTTGCCTTTGGTCCCTCCCGTGCTCGTGTGGCTTCGGTTGCCGCCACCCGACGGCTCCGACGCAAGAGCGACCATTGCACCGCTCATGCTTCCTAAGGGAGGAACTTTGATGACAGTGCTGACGAGGCTTAGAGATAGCCTTCCCATATCAAATTTTGTTGTATTAGCCTCAAACTTGTATCAGATACAATTGACATGTAATCTGGATGTTTCTTTTAATGGTTGGCTTGTAACGGGATGTTTCTTTAAGCTATTTGCTTCTGTCATGCCCTTGAATGTGTCTTCTTGTGTTTGATATTTTGGGTTGACATGAATTTGAAATGCTTTACGCCAGTCAGGCGATTCCACAAATAGCTGCAATCTGGCTGGGAGACCTCATAATTTACACGCATCTGCCATGTGTGTTGGCTACACGCAATGCAAATAATGATTATAATGGGTGGAAATCCTTGGCCATTATGCTCATGTGCATCGTGCATCTCCTCCGCACCTCTCATATAGGGCAAAATTTCCTGCTCATCACGTGCATCTTCACCTCACGACCACGACACACATGACCTCTAACACTGTCACAGGTCACTGAGCTATCGCTTCCTCATGGGCTTCCATCCTTTAAAGGGGGCATGGGTGTAGGCTAAGGGTACCCATCTGCCTCTTCTCTGCTAGCTCGAGCTCTCTCGTGGCCTCCTTTGCCGCTCCACTTGCTGTTCGTGCCATTTCCACCGCCTACCCTTCTTTCTTCCGTCGTCTTCCTCTTGTCTTCTACCGGTAGTGCCCTCTTCTTCCTGGCCGATATGGTAAGGCTACCATGGTGGGAGTGAGGCTGCTGGTCATGGGGGTTCTAACACTGGTCCTCTGCTTTTTCAGGGCTTCCCGACGATGGTTATTCCACCCTATTGCTCGGATGTGCTAAGGTATTGGATCAACATGCTTTCTGACGTCAACAGAGAGAGGCTACAATCCTGGGGAATCTTTGGGAGGCACTTGAAGATTGGAGATGTGGAGGTGAGCTGGTACATTCTGCTCGCCGTGGCCAGATTTTGGAAGCCATCGCACCATGTGTTTCTATTTGGCCGCAAGGAACTGACCATTACTCTAGAAGAAATCGGGCATACCTATGGCCTGTCAAGGTTACTTGGGCCTCCAACATTCATGCGCTAGGACAGGTATGCATCTATCCTCTGCCAACTAACTAGACTGAACACTATTGAGTGTGGAAAGCACTTGATCTGTGTCAATGGTTCTGAGCCTATGCTCTATCTGAACTATTTTGTTGAAGTGATCATGAGACATTCCCTGTTGGGCGAGGACCTATGCTTTAGTGGTTTCGTTACTCACTTCCTTGGGGAAACTCATATTTAGCCATGGCTAGATGACAGTAGTGATCGAGGTGGCTGAGATCACCTTGGTAGTGGTGAGTAGACAGATCGACCTGGCCCTCGTGATTTTGGCGGAGACCTATCATGGTCTAGATCGTGTCCTTCACGGGTGCCACCATTTCTACGGCTGTGGAGCACTTGTTCAGGTAGCCTTGGACTCTTTTGGGATCGACACACCATTGCTTCATTAACTTGCAGGTTTGGCTGACGACTCACATAGGGGTCGAAGTTCTGTGTCCTTAAAGGCAAGCGTTCGAGGCTTAATGCCTGAGCGGCCATGCCTGGACAATTTCCAGTGTTCGGGAATTCTACCAAAAGCTGGAGGGCCAGACAGAAGATCAGATAGCTTTGTAAATCGTTCCATCTGTCGTTGAGCCCTTTGCGGTATTCTTCAATTGTACTAACATGATGGTGGCTGTCCTACCTGGCTTGATTGGGGGAGTGGAGTATCATTTTGTTCGTGTCCTACGCTAGTTTGACATTCATTAGGATGTCTTTGAACAAACTTCGATGCTTGACATCATCCAATTGTACCCATTGAACTCTGCTACCATGACCACTGAGCTGGCTTGTCTGTTACGAACTGGTGTCCTTTTTTCCGACCTGGCTTTGGTGAGAGGCGCTGGCTGCTCTGAGGCATATAGGGTGCAAACATAGGTGGATTGGCTGATAAGTGAAGTAGCTCCTGGTGCTCCCCTGTTTCCCGGTGCTGGGAGCTCAAAGAGGCCTCGAACTCGAGGGAATAATTGATCTGGGCCTATGTAGTGTGACTTGTTGTTTTTCTACTATTTCTTATGGTGAATGTACCCCTGAACTTTGAACTTGAATGAAAAACTTCTGTTTTCTTACCGTGTGCCCATTTACTTCTTTCTGTGATTGGCTTGCAAGAGAGGTCCCTGAACTGATTTGCCATAGCATTAGAACCAACCAGATCATTTGCCCTTGTACAGGCCTAGATTGGATTCATTACCGAAACATGTTGGACCTGGCCCATGAGCTTGGTATGTGGAGGGACATTCTATCATGGGCTTGGCATTCAACACAGGAGGAGTGCTTGGTCAAAACATGCACCTCCTGCTTGCTGCTACACTGTGGCACCCAGATGTATGGGTGAATGAGGAAGTTCCTTCACCTTGTGGTCTCTTGGAGTCCCTGTCTAGAGGGCCATTGGATTCGGTGGTTTGTCTTTACTCGTTCGTTCTACTGACTCCCGATGTGGGACTGAGTACTGGCTTGCGCCAATCACCTGGTCTGAAACATTCAGCCAAACATCCATTAGCTAGAAAGTAGTTGACATGCTCCTGGCTAAAGGCGTGCACTTGGTGAAGTTGGATCAAAGACTGCTGATGTGTCCCTGGTTGAGATGTGGCTGATTAGAGGTGACCATGAGGGCAATTGACATGCCTTTGGCTACAAATGCATTGCTGAAGTCAACCATAAGAGCAGTTGACATGCCCCTTGCTGAAGGTGAACTACTGAAGTCAACTAGGAGGGCAGCTAACATGCCCTTAGCTGAAGATGAACTGCTGGAGTCGACCATGAAAGCAGCTGGCATGCCCTTAGTAGGCAACTAGGCAAAGTCCTATCCCCAAATGGAGATGATGGGAGGAGTAATGCAGATGCAGATGCAAGGATTGCTTATTTAGCTACGTTGGGCCCTCAACATTTGGAAAGCTTTAGTGCAACCCGATAGAAATAGGGAATCTTGCTATTTGATAGACTCTATCCGGATCTCTAGTTGGCAGGTGGCACTTCGGTGAATGAGGTGGTTATGTCGGGGTAGTGGATATTTGGGTGATGGATATTTGAGTAGTATGCAATTGGGTGGTGGTGAGATTAGGGCTCCACATCAAACTCTTAGGCTCCCACACCTACTCTTTTACATTATCAGCTTTTCTTTTACTCCCTCATAGGTGTGTCGGTTAGATCTACTCATTTTTGGGGGTAATGGGCACTTGGACAAGGTGGGAGGCTTTTTACTAAGAAGGGGGCTTGGTCCTTCGATGTCATGGGTGGTTCAGGCACATGCTCTAACGCCTCCCTGAGATACGATAGGGGTAGAGCTGTGCCACACAACTCTCTCTAGGACTAGCTTCTGTCTTCACCTTCTGTCTTCTTATTTCTTTTGTGCCCTTTGCGTATCATGACTTTTCTTGCTCACTCTCACTCACACCCTAGCATTTTATCTCCCACTTGGAGGTGTGGGTCCTTAGAGAATTTGAAAGCTTCGTCCTATTCTCAGTGGGAGGTCTTCCTTACTTGCTAAATGATCCGGATAGAACCCGTTGGGAGGCAAGAACCCTTCCTACGTTAGGCTAAGCTTTTCCGATTTTCATCATCGAGCTGATGTGGATGGCATATACCCATGCATGCTTGTAGAAGAAATAAAAATGTATTGATGTTGTGTGCATATGCAGTGTATGAATGTAGGGATGTGTGCTGCGACAATGCAATGTCAATGTAATGGAACAGAATGAGTGGATGTTGGGATGCGGATTACAATTGTTGAATGCAAAACACAATGGACGCAAGGAAAGGACTTTTCCATGCGAGTCAGGATCCAGTCACTGATAGTACTTCTTCAGGTAGCATGTGTTGACAAGCTCAAACTGCTCGACATGATCCATGTCTTCCAAGATAGTGGCTCCTCCTGAAAAGGTTAGCTTGACAACAAAGGGACCTCGCCATTTGGGTCGGAACATTCCACAGGCATCTAGTAGATGGATCGCCCGTAGCACCAAACCTCCTGGTATTAGGCTTCTGGGTTGGACTTTCTTCTGATAAGACCTGGCCATATGCTTCTGATAGCACTAGGCGTGATGCAAGGCCTGCAACTTGTGTTCTTCTATTAGCTTCAACTGTATGCACCAGTCTTTAACCCATTCTGCCTCCTTTAGCTCTGCTTCCCTCAAGATTCTAAGTGGCAGGATTTCCACCTCAATGGGGAGAACTGCCTCCATGTCGTAGACTAGCGAGTACAGGGTTGCCCCTGTAGAGGTCCGAATTGATGTCTTGTAGGCCCATAATGCATATGGAAGTTGATCATGCCAATCTCGATGGGTCTTTGCCATTTTCTTTAGGATTTTTGTGAGGTTCTTATTGGCAGACTCGACAGCGTCGTTCATCTATGGACGATATAGGGAGGATCGATGGTACTTGATCTGGAGGCTCTGCAAGAAGTCCTCTACCCTTTTGGCTATGAAATTCTTCCCATTGTTGGAGATGAGTGCGTGAGGGATCCCGTATCAGGCTACAATGTTGTTCCGAATAAACTTCTCTGTAGCCACGATAGTGACTGCCTTGTAGGAAGCTGCTTCCACCCATTTAGTGAAGTAGTTAATCGCCACTAGGATGAAGCAGTGCCCATTGGAAGCTGCAGGATGGATGGCCCTGATGACGTCAATTCCCCATGTTGAGAAGGGCCATGGTGAAGACATATTATGCAACTGGTGAGGGGGAGCGTGGATTAGGTTCCCATGGATCTAGCAATTGTGACATCTTCGGATAAAATGGCAACAATCTGCCTCCATGGTCGACTAGTAATAGCCCTATAGCATGATCTTCTTAACTAGTAGAACCCCGTTCATGTGTGGGCCGCATGCCCCAGCATGTATCTGTAGTAGTAATGTGTCGACCTCCTTTCTGTCTACGCACGGTAGAAGCATTTGGTTATAGGATCTCATGTACAAGTGGTCGACCCTTAGCACGTACTCTGATGCAAGCCGCTGCATGGTCTTCCTGTCGGTAGTTGAGGTGTTGGGCGGGATATCTCTAGTCTACAAGAAGACTTTGATGTCATGAAATCAGGGGAGCTCTCTAGGTGAGTCAACTTCTTCTATGCTCATGCAATACATTGGGTAGTCCACTCGAATTACTGATACATCTGTTGCGTGGTCGTCTGGTTTGGACAACTAGGACGCCAAAGTTGCAAATGCATCTGCATATGCGTTTTTGGCTCTATTCATGAAGCAGAAGGAAACGTCCTTGAACTCTACCATAAGCTTTAGAAGATACGAGTGGTATGGCACTAGCTTCGGGTCTTTTGTCTTTTAACTCCCATTCACCTGAGATATGATTAGCAAGGCGTCATCATGTACCTACAGCCTATATACACCGTGCTCTAATGGAACCTGTAGACCAAGGATGCATGTTCATATTCGGCTTCATTGTTCGTGCACCAAAATGCCAATTTCTTAGAGAATGGAATGAGCTGTCCTTGTGGTGTCGCCAATACTGCCCCTACGCCCTGGCCTTTCTTGTTCACTACTCCATCAAAGTAGGGGTGCCACTGTTTCTTATCTTCCATTTCTCCAGGTTCTAAGTCATCCATGGCGAACAACACATCCTCATCAGGAAACTGGGTTTGCAAGGGCTGATATTTCGGCAAAGGTAAGTGTAGACACCCCGATTTTAAGGTGAACCGGAGATGGGTATGCTTATGTTGCTTTGGATGTGATCAGTCCTTAAACCAAGCCCCAAACCTATTAGCAAGCCAGAACCCCAATCAGAGAAATCTGTGTGCTGGGTGGGCGCACCAAGATGGCGCACCAATTTGGCGCACAAAGTAGGCGGACATCACAGGCACACCAAGCAAGCGCCTAGCCGTTTCCAGACCGCGACTGTTGACCTTCCATCTTCCAGCTGTTACCTTTGCCAACGAATGTGCTCGAGAATATTCGAGCCTCTTCGTCTGCGAGGCCCTCCAGCTTCCAT
>JAMKQA010057171.1:0-12142 GCA_024699735.1 Posidonia australis
CCTACCTCTCAAGATGTTCCTTCTTGAAATATCAGAAATAAAGAGATCCTTGTTTCTTTGGAGGGACCAAGGAGGCTTTAGGACGCAAAGGAGTGCTCCAGAGAACGAAAATAAACTACTGGAAAGAAGGAGAAACTCGTGCAGGAAGCTGACTCAGAATAGAATGGCTGAATTCAGGATTTCTAACCTCTCCTCATGGTTGCCTATGGGTGTCCTTATATAGGATTTTCTCATGGGTAACTCATGGGAATGGGGAGAGCCTCACAGATGAAAAGCCTGGAATATTCCATGGCATATTCGTTGCTAGAGGTAACAACCATGGGAGGTGGAAAGCCAGCAGCCCGTAGCCTGCGAAGTGGTGTGCGCCTGGGATGTGCGTCTGCTATGTGCGCCACCTATGTGTGCTAGGGAGGTGTGCTAGCTAAGTGTGCTAGGTAGGTGTGCTAGCTAAGTGTGCCAGGTAAGTGTTCTAGCTAAGTGCTCTCCCCTATTTGTCTGGTTTTCTAATTGGGCTGCGGGCTTGCTACGGGTTTGGGTTGGTTCAAGGGTCAGCCCCATCCAAAGCAACATCTGGAGTCTTATCAATGAGTCACCTCAAAATCGGGGTGTCTACAATCATTGATGATTTCGCTAATGCTTCGGGGATGCGGATTAATCATCAAAAGAGCTCAATTTTTTTTTGTGGTTCGCCGCAGCATGCGAGCTAGATTGCTTCATACCTGGGGTTAGCTATTGGTGAGCTTCCAATCAGTTACCTAGGCCTCCCATTGATTTCAAAAAGATTGTCTGTTAGTGCATGTAGTCCTCTTCTGCAAACGATCAAGAACAGGCTGCAGACCTGGAAGGCGAAGCTCCTCTCCTATGCTGGTAGGGTAGAACTTATTCGCTCGGTACTCTCTACCATGCATGTATACTGGACGTCAAATTTCACACTGTCGGCGAGTGTGATCAACAAGATTGAGAAACTCATGATGAATTTCTTATGGTTCGGGGATGATAAGGGTCGTTGTATTTTCATCTCTTGGAGGAACATATGTCGACCTAGGAAAGAAAGGGGACTTGGCATCCGCCGCTTGGAAGAATCTAACACTGCAAGCATGATGAGGCTTCTTTGGGAAGTGGTGACCAACAACTCTGCGCTTTGGGTTAAATGGATGAGGCAGAAATATCTGAAGGGTGGTTCTATCTGGTGCTCGAGACCTCCTCAAAGTTGTTTGTGGGCTTGGCGTAGTATCCTACGTGCTCGTCACCTGATGCGCGACAAGGTGCAATACTACATTGGCGATGGGACTTGCTTCTTGTTTTTCCAGGACCCTTGGCTAAATCAGAGCAACATCTGGGATCGTGATGGGGAGTGGCTCAGGCGTGATTTGGTCTGTGATGCTCGATCCCCAGTTAGTCGCTTCATCTGCAATGGGTCGTGGGCTCTCCTACTATGGAAATGAGGGAACTCTGGCCTGACATTATTGCGACTTCCATTGGTGGAGGTGGTGACACCATCCGTTGGCTGGCTGGTGATGGTGGTTTCTCTGTTCCTTCTGCTTGGGAGACTATTCGTGACAAGAGGCCGGAGGTACCCTGGACGGTTATTGTCTGGCAGAGGGGGGTAATCCTGCAATATGCATTCTATGCTTGGAGGGCCCTTTCTAATGGCCTCCCAACACATGATGCCTTGAAGCATCGAGGAATCGCTATTGTCTCTAGATGTGTGCTCTGCTATCATGAGATGGAAACTTTGGACCATCTATTCTGGCTATGCGAATTCTCCTCCCAGGTTTGGAAGGCGCTCCTCCCAGAGTTGGGTAGGACGCCAGCCTCCACATTTCTTGAGGCAACTTTGAATTACTGTACTACACTTCGGAATCGCCATGGTTGGAAGCAACAGATAAGAGGAGCTGCTATGATCTTCACGGAAGTTGTAGGTAGACTCTGGTATGAAAGAAATAGAAGACTCTTTGAGGAGAAATGCACTCTTATGGAGGCAAATAGACTCTGTGCGTTGGTGGGAGGTAGTTGATGGACCACATGCTCCTATTCACATGGCTGACAGGGCTACTTGATTTGGTTTTGCCGGGCTCTGTGTTATTGCTGAGCCCACTGCTTGGGGATGAGGGGTCTTCTGCTCAGTGTGTATTTGTGGGATTGGTGGGCCTTGCTATTTTTGTCTTTTTTGATGGGTCTCTCTGTTGATAGACCAAGGGTGGCCATGGGCCTTTGTTGGGCATTTTGCTCTTGTTTTGGGTCATGTTGGGCCTCAAACTTTTTGTACAATTTTATCTTTTATATATTTTGAGGGTATCTCTCCTTACTTCTGACAAAAAAAAAGAAAGAGTCTTTACCCCTTCTTTGACATTAGAGTCTTACATTCTCTTTTCTTCACTCGCATTTTCCTTTTGCATATGGTTTTCTTTTTCTTCCGTTTCCTTAAATAGACTAGGCGACAACTCCTTTCTTTATCCATTTGTTTTTGTTTTTCACTTTCGCTTGGTGTTTTCGGTTCAAGATCCTTCTCGGATGCACTACCCACTTCGTGGCCTCTTGGTGTGCTTGGACTTGTCCCATGTTCTTCTAGTTTCACTTCCTGCCACACATGATCACACTACTATTATAATCGAGTGGGAACTAAATCCTGAAATAATGATTTACAACTTATAAGCTACTAAAATGCATCAATAACGCACATTGACAATCCATGTGTACAACCCACACTTATCTATAGAGACCTTAAATGTTACATTTAACTTCTGGCCAATTTTGAGGTATAAATTCTTACAAAAGCCCAAAAAACTCAAAAGCTATTCTAAACAGGATAATTTAGCACAACTTCTAATAGAAGTTAGTTCAATCACATGAAAGTCATGTATTAAACATACATTCTATGAAAGCTAGTGTTACGCTACTTTCACTACAAGTTATAGGTTTTATTTTTTCCAAACTACCTTTATAAGATTCAAATATTCTACGGTTTAAAGATGGATAAATGAGTCTACTGATATTAATGGTAAGCTTAGAATCGACGAGTTTTCATTTTATTAAATGAGATTTTACTCATTATATTAGAAACTAAATTCTAAAAATGACTTCAAAAATAGTTTATGAGAAAATCTAATTTCTAATAAAAGTGTAATTCAAATGATTCTAAGAAGCGGATTGGCCTGTAATTGATTTGACGGGACTACTTAGGATTTTTTTTTAGGTACAGTCCCTTCACATTAAAAAAAAAGGACAAAAAAAAGGTGTGAAAGAACCATGTCACCATTTTTATCATGTTGGTGGAATGATAATGGCACAGCATATGCCATGAGCACTCCTCTTTTTCTATTTCCCACCGAAGGATAAACTAGTACTCGTCTAATTTCCATTGTTTAATTCTTCGCTCATTCTCTTCCATTTCCTCTTCGGAAGGAAAAACCCTGAAAACATCCCATACTTTTCATCCTCGAGCAAACCTTTTCATCCAAGATTTGACCGATTTCCAACATGCCGGGGGATTCCGACCGCCAATCCCAACCGCCCACCACCGTGGCAGCTGCGGCCCAGGCCATCCAGCCCTGCTCTCCCCGCTTCTTCCTCTCCTCGATGGCGACCGCGGCCCCGGCACCGGGCGCGCACCGCCGGATCGCTATCGCCGTCGATCTGAGCGACGAGAGCGCCTATGCCGTGAAATGGGCCGTCCAGAACTACCTCCGCCCGGGCGACGCCGTCATCCTCCTCCACGTCCGGCCGACCAGTGTCCTCTACGGGGCGGACTGGGGGTCCGTCGACATGTCGGTCTCGCCCCAGTCGGCGGCGGGGGCGGACGAGGAGTCGCACCAGAAGCTGGAGGAGGACTTCGATGCCTTCACCGTCGCCAAAGCCAACGACGTTGCGCAGCCGCTGGTGGAGGCGGAGATCCCGTTCAAGGTGCACATCGTGAAGGACCACGACATGAAGGAGAGGCTCTGCCTCGAGGTGGAGAGGCTGGCGTTGAGCGCTGTCATCATGGGGTCCAGGGGAGTTGGGGCCGCGAGGAAGAATAGCAAGGGGAGACTTGGGAGTGTCAGTGATTACTGCGTCCATCACTGCATCTGCCCAGTCGTCGTCGTGCGCTATCCCGAGGATAAGGATGGGAATGGTGGTGCTGGCGTGGTGGGTGGTGACGACTTACAGCCGGTGCCAGAGGAGGAGCAGGAGAATACCCAGGCCTCCTTTGGGGGAAAGAAAGGTTTAAGGACTTTCTTTTCTTTCTTTCTTTATTTTCTGTAACTGGCTTATGATCAATTTCCTTGCGGTATACAATTAAGGATAATAACAATAGCTAGAGAGGATGTAGAATTTAAGAGTTGTTCTTTTGACATACATCTCTTATTTTGGGATTTGTCTGTTTGGAAACTCACAATGTGATTGTTATGTTTTTGTGTCTCATAACTTGTTTGGGATTTTGCAGTTAGTTAGAACTTCTTTTCTCTCTTTTACTAATCTGTTTAACCTGCATATTGGGTTTATGGTTGTTATGTTGAATTAGTTCATATACATTGCAGTTTTATCATTCCTATCATTCATTCATGTCAATTGGCTCTTATTATGATATCCCCTTGGGGGTTGAGTTTTATTTATTATTGTTGTTAGTGAGAGATAAAAAACATAAACTCTTATTAGATGAAGAGAATTACATATATATAGAGGGTTAAGGAACCTAAAAGGATATCCAATAATCTACTAACCTATATACTCAATAAGACTATACTCTAAAATTCCCCTTCAAATTGAAGCATATACATCAAGAAGATCCAGCTTGGTACATAGAGATTTGAATATCCTAATACTCAGATCCTTTGTGAAGACATCAACTAGCTACTTAGACGAATGAGTTTGTGAAGTAGAAATGATCTCTTTCAACATCATATTTCGAACATAGTGACAGTCGACCTCGACATGCTTAGTGTGTTCATGGAATGTAGGATTATTGACAATGAAGATAATTGTCTGATTATCACAAAACATAGGCATTGATACCTCAGGTGAGAAGCCAAGATCCGAAGATCCGATCCACACCATCTCACATGTGGTTTGTACTATAGACCTGTACTCTACCTCAACATTGGAACGTGACACTAAATTCTGTTTCTTGCTCTTCTATGTGATAAGATTCGATCCTACATAGGTACAGAAGTTAGAAATAGACTTTCTATCCCCTCGATCTCCTGTATATCCTGAATTTGAGTATGTCACAGTATTCACATGTCCATTCCTTTGATAGATCAAACCTTTCCTTGGAGAACTTTTCACATAGAAAACAACCTGTAAAGTTTCATTCCAATGTACCCTTTTTGGCTCATGCATGAACTGACTCAGTAAACTGACAGCATATGAGATATTTCGTCTTGTCATTGTCAAATAGATGAGTTTACCAATCAGCCTCCTATACTGTCTTGGGTCATCCAACAACTCAGAATTGGTATCCCAAAGAGGTGGTGACTATTCAATGGGAGTGTTTTCTGGTTTGCATCCCAAGAGTCCAACCTCCTGAAGAAGGTTAAGCACATATTTTCTTTGGGATAACATTATTTTTCCATTGGCATAAGTAAATTCGATACCAAGGAAATACCTTAGTTTGTCCAAATCCTTGATGACAAAATGAGATGTAAGGTATTCTTTTACTTCTTTAATGCCTCTTTGATCACTACCAATTACCAGAATATCGTCTACATAGACCTCAAGTAGCACACAACTCTGATTAGATCTCTTGTAGAAAACTGAATAATCTACAACACATTTGTTGAACCCTCTATTCAATACTACATGGCTGAATTTCTTAAACCATGCTATAGGACTCTATTTCAAGCCATAGATTGTCTTCTTGAGCTTGCAGATTCTGTTCTCCTCCTGAGTAACATACCCTGGAGGTTGCTTCATAAAGACAGTCTCTATAAGATCACCATACAAGAAGGTATTTTTTACGTTTAGTTGGCACATCTCTCATGAATTATTTCTAACCACAAATAGAATAATCCTGATAGAATTAAGGCGAGCCACTGGAGAAAAAGTCTGATCATAGTCAATACCATAAGTCTGAGTGAATCCACGAGCTATCAATCTAGCTTTGTATCGATCAACTGTGCCATTTATTTTGTATTTGATAGTATAAACTCAGCGACAAGTGATAATGTGAGCTTGCATAGGTTGGTTACCAACTCCTAAGTGCTACAAGATGTCAAGGTAGCTACCTTTTCATTCATTATTGCCTTCCATTAGAGAAGTAAAAGTGTTTTCTGATGATTCCTGGAAATAGATTGAAAGAGATAAGGTAAAGGTACAGAACTATGGATGTAAAGAATCATAGGCAACATAATAGGAAATTGGATGAACAGTAGAGGAATGCTTACCTTTTCTGAGAACAATGGGTAGATGTAAGTCACTAGGAGATGGATCTACATTCGAGGAAGAAGCTGGTTTTGCCGTTAGTGGAGGTAGTGGTCGTGTCGTCACTGATATACCTGCAAGAGAGGTGAGTCTGTTGGAGTTGGGTGGACAACAATAGGTAGAGAAATAGACGCAACTACTGATGGTAAAGGAGTACACTCTCCTTCAGTACCAGACTCCCTAAAGTATGCTAAGGACTCAAAAAAGGTGACATCAGCAGACACGAAATATCTATCAGAAGGTGGATGAAAACACCGATATCCATATTGAGTTTTGAAGTATCCCATAAACACACATTTAATAGTCTTAAGAGAAAGCTTATCAAGTTCTGGTGAGAGATCCAGGACGAATGCTACACAGATAAACACTCCAGGTGGCAAAGAGAACAAAGTAGCATCTTTTTGAAGATGTTGAAGGAGAATTTCCCCTCTCAGAGGGGTAGAAGGCATTCTGTTGATGAGGTAGGTGGCAGTAAGAACCGCATCAGACTATAAGTATTTGAGGATCTTCATGTGTAACATAATAGTATGTGTGACATCCAAAATGTGTCTGTGCTAATGCTCTGCTACCCCATTTTGTTAGGAAGTGTGAGGACATGAAGTTTGGTGTATAATTCCAAGGGATGCACGATAAGATTCCACTTTGTTTTGAATAGACTTTAATGCATTGTCAGTACGTAAACATTTGGGAATAATGCCAAACAGATTTTTTATTTTTGAAATAAAGGCTTTGAGTATATCAAAAATATGAACACGATCTTTTGACAGATATACCCAAGACACTTTAGAAAAATCATTAATAAAAATAATATAATATCGGTGACCTGATACAGACAAGACTCTGGAGGGACTCTAGATGTCACAATATACTAACTCAAACAAGGTAGAACTAGACACAAGACGTAACTGTCTAAAGGAAGTACGATGATGCTTTTCCAATTGACATGACTCATACTCAAACTGTGAAATAGTTACCCATGGCAAAGCTTGTTGTAGTTTTCTATAAGAGGGGTGACTCAATCGGTAGTGCCACAGTGAGGACGGCTCTGAAGTGGACGTCATAGACGTTAGTCCCTGAGATATCTCGTCATTAACTAGTAAATACATATCATTTTCACGCTCACGGTCCAAACCAATCCTCTTCCTTGTCTGTAAATCCTGAAAAGTGCAACGAAAAGGAAAAAAAGGTCACATAACAAAGAAATTGTTTGGTAATGACACTAATGGAATGAGATTCATAGGAAAATCAAGCACATATAAGACTTTATTAAGAGAGAACTAGGAAAAGGTCTGCACAACCCTTTCACCAGAAACTGGACAAGAGTGACTATCAGCAATGGTCACAAATCTAATATCAGACAGTTGTGATAGACGAGTAAAAAGAGTTTTTATACGTGACATGTGAGAAGAAGCACCAGAATCAATCATCTTCCGAGAACTAGTACATGTGGAAGTGGAATAAGAGACAGTGGTGGTAGAGTCAGTGGCTTGTAGTTATAAGAATTTGTCATAATCACTGGTGGCCTGTGGAATGGTGACTGTCCTCACTGGTGGAAATGCACATGTGTAGACAAAGAAGATGGTCAACCATGTAAGTCTCAACATTGTTCAATACGATGACCTGTCCTACCACAATGGGTGCCTTTCAGAATCTGTGTGACAATGACTTTAAGAACCACCACGTCCTCGTCCACGTGTAGTGGTCATAGCAGACTGATCTGAGACGGGTGAAGGAGTAGCTGTGGAAATGCGTAAAATCTGAGCAAAGGTGGTTTGTAGATCTCAGCTCTTAGGATCTATCCCTTGATATGAGAATTGAGTCTTTGGAGACAGACTAAAAAGATAAATTGCCATTGTAAGCTCCTCTCGATACTATTTCATTTGTGCAATGTTAGTCGTCAAGGGCTGATACACCTTAAACTTGTCTAGTAATGAACGTAGTAATGTGAAGTGCTCTGGAATAAAACAATTCCCTTGATGAAGAGTAAATAGCTGCTCATATACCTGGAAGACTTTGTATATATTCTTCTCATGGCCATAAATGAGACAGAGTATCCTAGATTTTCTTGGCAGTTCGTAACATCATAACTCTTCTAGCCACAATGGGTTCCATATTGTTGACCATCCATGAAACAACGGCAGCATCGTTTGCAAACCAGTCGTCATAGGTCACATTTTTGCTATTTGGTGGAGGTTTGGTAAGATGACTAATTTCCCTATGTGCAATGATGAAGGTCTCAAAGCTCTGTACTCACAGTAGATAGTTTTTACTATTTAACTTTTCTGAAGTTCCACTAAGATGTTTGATCAATGATTCATGTGCAACTATGATAAAAATGGAGATATAAAAGGTTTGATTTTGCACGACAGAGGAGATAACGATCTGATTTTACGTATATATGGCCGAAAACATAGCAAAAGAAGCCATCAGAAATACTAACACACAGTCTAGAGGCACAAAACTGTGTGGATTTTACATATCCACACCCACACTGACAAGAGAACAAGACTATAGAGGGTCTACGACATGACTTGGATGCCGGACGATGGCAAACTAGGGTTGAATAACCCTTCGGCGAGACAAGGGTCGTCGAAAACCCTGACGGTTGCTACAAGACCAGTCGGCTGGTGGCTACTAGGGTGAGGAGGCCAACGATGGAAGGTGTTGGGGCTGCTGCTGCTATTGCTGGCCAGTAGTGGGGTGGGAGGAGTGGCCAGTGGCAGAACTGACGGCGGCAGTGGTTTCCAACGAGGTGGTTGGCCGATGGTTGGGGGGAAATGAGGAGGCTAGGGTTTAGACCTGGGCTTTGATATTATGTTGTTATTGAGAGATAAAAAGCATAAATTCTTATTAGATGGAGAGAGTTACATAGATATAGATGGTTAAAGGATCTAAACACATATCCAATAACTCACTAACCCATATACTCAATAAGACCATACTACACTTATTAATTTGCTTTGGTTTATTTAGTATGCGACTTCTGTCCATTTATTTAATGTGCTACTTGAGTTTAACTGAATAAAACTTGGAAAGAATCCTTGGCATTCAAGGAAACTAGGTGAGTTGTTTCTACGATTGTCTTTTTAACTCTCAAGGAAACCAATTGTTACGTGGTGCAGTCTTTTCTTAGTGGTGAAGTTCATTTTTGGGCTGACTAACATTCTTTTCTCATATCTGCTATTGCCGATTCCAGACTTAGTTTATTATTTTTATGTTGCATACTTATTTCATAAGATTCATATCTTGCATGCAGGGAACTTCTCACAAGTGTATTCATCAACATTGTAGAAATGACTTGAATATGTTCTGAAAGAAATAAAAAATAATAATAATTTCAGATTAAAAGCCCTGTTCCCAGTCGCGGGTCTTAACCCGCACTTCCTGCTCGCGGAAGGGAACGCCGTGCCGGCTCCGATCCGACGCAGGGAGTCGTCGCCTCTTCTCCTGCACGCCGCGCCTGCTCCGATCCGACGCAGGGAGCCGTCGCCTCTTCTCCTGCACGCCGCGCCTGCTCCAATCTGACGCAGGGAACCGCACGTCTCTTCCCCTGAACGCTGCGCCTGCTCCGCTCCGACGCAGGGAGCCGTTGCCTCAGCTCGCACCTCCCGTCCTGAACCGCGCGCCTCTTCTCCTGAACGCTGCGCCTGCTGGCGGGAAGCTTGGACGCAGGGAGCCGTCGAGCTCTTCTTTTCGCTCGTGCCTGCTCCTCGACCGACGCGTCTGCTGCGCACCGCTGCATCCCCTCCGCGCAACCACGGGTCTGCTCTTCCGACGCGTCCGCTCCGGGCGTGGATGCATCCACGCATCCGCACCTGCTCTCCCTCCTCCACTGCTATATAAGGAGGAGGCAGGGTCAGAGTTTGATAGTGCAGTAAACGGGGAACATCCTGATTTCTTCTGTTCTTTTGTTTTGGGTTTTTCGTTTCATCTGGTTCCAGTAAAGTTTCTGCTATTGAAATTTCTACGATTTGTACAAGAGTTGTACTCTTGGTCTGAGTTGTATTATTCTGAAGAATAGTGAAACCTATCTACCCTGCCTGTGCACGTAGCCCCTTTCTTGGGTGAACCACGTATATTTGCGTGTCTGTTTTATTTCTGTTCTTCATTTTATTTTCTTGTTTAACTAATCCTTAAACTTAACAAGTGGTATTAGAGCCAGGTTGAGTTTTTTGTTTTAGTTAACAGAAAATACCATGTCTTTACATACTATTAAGGTGGAGAAATTTACCGGGAAGAACAACTTCAGCTTATGGCAAATCAAAATGCGGGCGCTCCTTAAACAACAAGGAATCTGGACTCCGTTGCAGAAGAAAAAACCAGTTGGGGTCAATAAAGTCGAGTTGACAGCGTAAGAAGAAAAGGCGCATTCAACAATATTACTTTGTCTTGCAGATGAGGTAATAATCGAGGTTGCAGATGAGAAACTGCTGTTGGATTATAGTTAAAGTTGGAAAGTCTATACATGACTAAATCTTTAACCAATAAGCTCCTTCTCAAGTAATGTTTATTCTCCCTCAAGATGAAGGAAGGTACATCTCTCAAAGAGCATCTTGATAATCTTAATACTATTCTTATGGAGTTAAGAAGTATTAAAGTAAAGGTTGATGATGAAGATGCCGCTCTGTTATTGTTAGTATCATTACCTCAATCTTTTGAAAATTTTGTCTAATCCTTTGTGATTGGAAAAGATTCAATTTCTTTAGAGGAAGTGAGAGCTTGTCTCCACACAAGAGAATTGCAGCATCTGGCTTCAACTTCAGGTGGAGAGATGACGGGCCTTTCTACCACATTTGACAAAAATCGTGGTAGGTCAAACTCAAGAGGTTTTGACAAGAAAGGAAAGAAGAAAGGCAAATCTCAAGGTAGAGTAAATCCTAGAAATATCTGTAATTACTGTAAGGAATCGGGGTATTGGAAGAATAATTGTCCTAAAAAGAAGTCAAAAATGCCTTCTACCTCTACAACTCAGGAAGAGATTGCCTCTGAAGTCAATGTTGACTTTACTGTTTCTGATTCTTCTCTTTCTTCTGATCAGTGGATTCTTGATTCGGGGCATCACACCATATGACCCTAAATCGAGAATGGTATTCATCTTATAAATCTGTTAATGAAGGTACTGTTACTGTAGCCAATGATGCACAATGTAAAGTTGTTGGTATTGGATACGTGAGGATCCAAATGTATGACGGGATGGTGAGAACTATCTCTGAAGTACGTCATGTTCCGGATCTTGGGAAGAATCTTATCTCCTTAATTACTCTTGATGATAAGGGTTTCTGTTACAAAGGAGGATGTGGAGTTCTTCAGGTAAGCAAAGGATCACTTATAGTGATGAAAGGACTCAAGCAAGGACCGTTGTATATCCTTGAGGGCTCAACAAAAGTTCAAATTGCTGCTATAGTATCCTCAACTGAGCCACTCTACAAATCTAAGATATGGTATATGCGTCTTGCTCACTTAAGTGAGAAAGGGATGCAAACTCTACAACGCCAAGGTCTCTTAGGAGGATTCAAGAATATCAATCTTGACTTTTGTGAGCACTGTGTCTTTGGTAAGTAGAAAAGAGTCAAGTTTGGTCCAGCTGAAAGGAATACGAAGGGCAAACTTGACTATATTTATGCCGACTGTTGGGGACCAACAAGAACACCTTCTTTGGAAAATTCTAGATTCTTCTTATCCATTATTGATGACTTCTCAAGAATGACTTGGGTGTTTCTAATGAAACACAAAGGAGATG
>JAMKQA010057172.1:0-14424 GCA_024699735.1 Posidonia australis
GACTTGTGGACCCGAACGGGCTCAAATTGGGCTAAATGGACCTATGCGGGCCTTGTGGGCCCGCATGGGCCCAATTAGGGCTGATTAGGTCCAAAGAGGCTAAATGGGCTCAAATAGGCTTGCATGAAGTCAAATAGGCTTGAAATGGTGTCGTGGGCCCAAATGGGCTCAATCAAGGTTTAGTGGGCCTAAGTGGGCCTTCGTGGGTCCAATTGGGCTTCCATGAATTAAATGGCCTAATGAGGATTTGTGGGCCCAAATGGGCTCAACCAAGATCCAAGCTCAGCCACTAGATCCTCATCTTGCAAAATTGGAAATTTGGGGTGTCTACAGTATGCATTTAACTGGAGACTGTAAATCCCAATACCTAATGTGGGCTTTTCTGCAGAGTAGCAAATAAGCTGCAATGCACTTGCATGGTAGGAATATACGATGCCTTTGAAATCCTTAGTAGATGACAAGGGTGAATGAGAAGCAATGTTTTAATACATAACTTCAAAACTAATGCTAGAATTTGATTTGTTTTTAGAACAGTAGAGGATGTTTATGATTAAGAAAGATACGTTTTAGTTCCAATTTGTTGTATGTATGACATGTTATAGATTCATGCTTGATTTGAAACTCTTTTTTGCTTGTGAATGACAATATACTAACTGGTGTTGGATTACAAACGGGCCGGGCTGTTCAGCCTAGCCCTACTGTTTTATTTTTATTTTTAAAAGTTTTTTTTATTTTTACTGTTGGTGGGCCGGCCCGGCCCATGGTGTTTTGGCAAGCCAAAATGGGCCTATTTCAGGGGCCTTGGCAGGCCAGACCTTTAAGCCCGGCACGGCCCAAGGCCGACGACGGGCCTAGCCCGACCCGGCCCATGTTTTGTTTTTTCGGGCCTGGGCTGGACCGGGCGGTCGAGGGCCGGCCCGGCCCGATTTCCATGTTTAGGTATGTGCAATGTATTTTATTTAAATTGATACTTGTTTATTTAGTTTTTCCTTTTTATTTATGTGAAGTTATATTTTACAAACAGTGATGGATAAATATTTGATTAAAGGATCAAAACAAAGAACTTCTAAACAATCATTAATTGGAGACAAACCTACTAGTAATGAGACGCCTTCTTCGAGTTTGAAGAATATATCTCTAGAATTTAATCCATAAGAATTGATTTTTGATCCTGGTTTGAGACCATCAATAGTTAGTTATGATGTGAATGAGTGTGACAAAAATTAGACGTGCATATCTAAGTACTTCCATTTCAACAAAGGGTCATGCATTTCCATAAACGAACTTATGTAGGAAGCGTCGTCGTTTCAACAGTGCTTGGTTTAGTGAGTATGAGGAATGGTTAGAGTATAACGTAGAGATGGATGTTGCATTTTGTTTGTATTACAATTTCTTTCTTGAAGCTGATGTTAATCTAGCTTTCATAACATAAGGATTTACATACTGGAAAGATCCAAAGAGATTGCATAACCATCAAGGTTTACATGATTGCTACCATAATGTTGCTAAATAAAAGTATATTGCATTGAAGACTAAAAGGTAACAAATTGGAATATCTTTTTCTAGACAATCAGATAAACTTCGAAAGAATATTGTACTTGCTTGTAGGCATTTGTAGATTGTATAAAGTTTCTTTTACACCAAGGTTTATCTTTTTGAGGTCATGATGAATTTGATGAATCTATCAACCAAGGAAATTTTCTTAAACTTATTCCAAGTAGATCAGAATGAAGACATTGGAAAAGTTGTATTGAAAATGCTCCACAAAATTTGAAACTTACAATACCTTTAATTCAAAAAGATATTGTTAGTGCTATTGTAAGTGAAACTATTAAGGAGATTGTGAAAGATATTACAGATGGTGGTTTGTTTACTATTCTAGTGGGCGAGTCTCATGATATATCTATAAAAGAATATATGATTGTGGTATTATGATACATAAATAGGAAAGGAGAGATCGTTAAGTTTTTCCTTGGTTTAGTGCATGTTCGCAAAACATCAGCTTTATCTCTTGAGTTAGCAATTAATAACTTATTTTCTAGGTTTGGTTTGAGCATTCACAGTTTGCATGGTCAAGGATATGACAGTGCTAGTAATATGAAGGGAAAGTTTAATGGATTAAAAACATTGATTATAAAAGAAAATCCTTGTGCTTTCTATATTCATTGTTTTGTTCATCAGCTACAATTGATACTTATAGCAGTTGTAGAGAATTATGTGGAGGTAGCTTCATTTTTTGATTCAGTCTTCATTGTAATGTATTGTGTTGGAGGATCTTGTAAGCATCACAATACTCTTCGTATAAAGAAGTTGAAAGAGTTGCTAAGGAACTTGAATTAGGAGAAATTAAAAGTGATAGTGGAAGAAATCAAGACTTAGTATGAAAAGGACTGGTGAAACACGATGGAGATCTCATTATGGTACTTTAGTTAATTTATCTTTCGTGTTCTTTTCTATGGTGGAAGTTCTTAAAATCATTAAAGTTGATGGTGAACTAATAAAGATTAGAGCATAAGCTAATTCTTTTGGTAATCTTATGCAGATATTTGATTTTGTGTTTATCCAACTTTTGATAAAAATCGTTTTGGAGTAACATGAGAATTGTCTGAAGCACTACAGAGGAAAGACCAAGGTATTGTAAATGCAATGAAATTAATTACATTATTCAAGTTGCAACTTAACTTTATGAGAAGTGATGATAGTGTATGGGAATCTTTTCTTGATGAAGTTATTTTATTTTGTAAGAAACACGATATTGAAGTCAAATGTATGGATGACAATTATCAAGTAGGGAGAGCACGTCGAGGTCAGGAAGAGAAGACAACTTTGCAAAGATTTTTAGTTGAGTTTTTTAATATAGTGATTGATTTGTTGATAAATGAGTGCAATGATCGTTTTACTGAGAGGAATACAAAGTTATTATTATGTGTTACTTGTCTTGATCCAAGTGATGGATTTGCTTCCATCAATAAAGAGAAGCTAGTACAATTTGCTTAGCTTTATCCTTCTGATATCTCTCATACAGATATTGAAAGGCTTGGAAATCAGCTTAATACTTATGTTTTGGATGTTCATGAGGTACCAGAATTAAAGTTTGTCAATGGTATTAGTGGCCTTTTTCAAAAACTTGTGGAATTGAAGTGAGATCGTGTATATTTTCTAGTATATTGGCTATTGAAGTTAGCATTGTTATTACCTGTGACAACAACTTTTGTGGAGAGAGTGTTTTCTACGATGAATATTATTAAAAGTCGTTTGAGGAATATAATAGAAGATGATTTCATGAATAATTGTTTGGTTGCTTACATTGAGCGTGATAGAGTCAATCAAATTGACAATGAGACAATAATGAAACACTTTTAGTGTATGTGTTTATGTTGAGGAACTCTATGATTCAGGTAATGATATTTTAATAATATTTAAATTTTAATATTTTATTATACTTCATTTGAAAGATTTGTTATCTGTATAGTTGTACCCCATCTTAAAAAAAATCCTAGATTCACCACTAGTGATTTGGTTCACATAGCATGAGGTTTCGGAGAATGGCCATGACATGGTGTGTTACACTAATGTCAAGGAGCCACTCTTCATATGGACAATGAGACATCAATGGTGGTGATGTAGCGAATGAAGCAACAATGTAGGCAAGTTGGCAACGAAGGTGGTGAGATAAGCTCCAAGTGGTCGGGTAGCATGGACTTAGTATTGACATCGGTAGGGGTCGTGTCCAACACACCACAAATTGGGCAAGGGTCGTGATGTCCATTGTTGCAGCCATGGTTGTGTCCTCAACCTTATCCATTGAAGGTCTGCACCGGTGGCATGTTGCAATCGGAGTGTAGTTGGCCTGAGTAATATTGGCAATGGGTGAGGTTGGTGGAGTGAGAGTTATAGCCAGAGTTTGAGAAGTGCTCTGAATCTCATGGCTAGTGAGCACACTAAGCAACTCAAGATATGGCACTGATGTTGGATGTGTGGCAAGAGTAACGACGATGTCTTCGAACTTCGATTTGAGGTTGTTGAAGATATGGCATTGAAGGATGTAGTTGACATGGGATAACCTATGATGGAGAGTTCATTAACAAGGTATTTTGGCTTGATAATGATAGGCGACCATCAGAGAATCTTGACGCCTGAGTGGAGTTGCATTTGAAGTTGCACAATTCTTGTATGAGATGGAGAACCAAATGCCTCATTGAAAGCACACTAGACTACATGAGATGTTTCATGAACAATGACTTGGGACAAGACTGTTGGGTTAAATCCAATAATATATGAGCAAATATAAAATCAATTAAAGTATTGTAGGCTATTTTCTGATTAGGCTCATTATAGTGATTTATTTGGTTTTTAGGTTGAGCCAATTAACATCTTAAGTGATGTGGGTTAATACATGTAGAGACTATTAGGGTATTTTTCCATTTGTTGATGGACGGAATTAGAAATATGCAATATTATAGTTTTCTATATATTGGAGTCATGGTCCCCAAACCCTAAGCTTTGGCCTCCTTGTTTCTCACCTCCATCTTGAGAAAGAGTAAGAACAAAAAGAATTGGTGGTTTGGAAAACCAGATCTGAACAGAGGAGCAAAGATTTCTTTATGGATTCAGGTATGCTTCTGCATTTACATTTTTTTGTGATGAATATGATGTGATTAGATTTTGAAAAATACATTTTAATATATAAAATTCATGTATTTTTGAGATCTATTTTTAACAAGTGGTATTAGAGAAAATCATGTTATTTCATCATGAAATATTGTGTTTTTGATTCAAATCATGTGGCAAATCGTTGGTTTTTTGCTTTTCCTTATTGTTTCGTACATAAACAACCCTGATATTGTGTTTTTGTATATCAAAATCATGAAAATATGATATAATATTAATTTGGTTTTTCAATCCTCGTTGGATAGGGCCATTCTAGTGCCTCCTGGGCTAGAGGAGTCAGAATGCCAATTGGGTTCCTGGGAGGCACCCTTCCGGTGGTAGTTTGGCTATAAGAGGCTCCAACGTTGTCGTCTCCCATCTAGCTATGTATTTTTGCAGCCAGTTAGGGCTTCTGATTTTTCCAGATATTTGGATTCGAGTTGGATCCATTTAACTACTCAATTAGTTATTTTGTGATAATTATGTAGAAGCCCTTGTTTTTGTTTTTCCCAATCTAATATATACGATTTACTGGAAAATCCACATAATTTTATAATTTTTATTTACTTCTGAGTTTTCTAGAATTTTATTGTTTAGTCTTAGAACTTTGGCATTTTTTTCAAAATGTCTTTGCATGGTTAACATATTATTTATTTTAGAATTAACTTTTATTTTAAGTTAATTGAATTTCAGTTTCCATGTCTTAATGTATGTTAGTTAGACCATGACCTTTAGTTACAAATAAATTCGTTATTGGTGATTACTAATAAATTGTCTACTATTTAAGAATAGTTTAATCGAAGCAACATCCTACCAAAGTAGGCTCTCTTGTTTAGATTACTCTATTTGCGATAGAAAGATGTTAGTGCGTTTGAAATTCATGTGAATAATAATCAGCTCAAAAGAAGGTTATCATTTAGCCGAATATTAAGCACACCTATCGTAATAAATATGTGACAATTATTTCGTTGTGTCATGTGAGTAATTAGTCGGCTTGAAGGAAGGTTTGTTACTTGATAGGACTAATTGTCAGTATTTGATTATTGCATTGAAGAGTACCATTAGCAAGTTAGTGTTTTTGCCCAAAGGATAAATGTTGATGTTGCACTGTAACGCTCCAAATTTCCCAGAACAATTTAAAACAAATAAATTACAGGACATTAAATGCTAAACAGAAAATATCGACTACTAGGAACCTGAATGTGCGGCTACGAGACTTCCAACTATATGTGTAGACACCCCATTTTGGCAGCCATTTGCAGCAGATTTCTCCGGAAGAGCGCACTTTAGCTGCAACACGGCACTCCACCCCCATTATACCCTAAAACAACCTTAACACTTAAACCAACCCAAACAAACCCTAAACACCAAGCCCAACATAAGAATCCAACCTGTGTGCCCTGTGCTAGTGGGATGCGCGACTCGGTTGTACGACCTAATCGTGCATCATGGATGCAAGTTAGGACCAGGGTTGTCCCGCAAGAGCCGCTCGACCTGTTAATATCATCGTACTTAGTACAAAACACGGTGCTGCATCACTCAGCCTGCTGCCTCGTGTGCCTGCCCCGCCTTGCCACCGCCACGCCCTACTACAGCTTTGCCTAGCCACCCATGCGCCTGAGCCATGCCCTGTCGGCCCTGCTAGTCGCCTGCAACACGTCGGTGACCCATGCCCTGTCACTAGTTGCTTGCGCACACCACCACGTCCTCCAAATGACCTCCCCAGTAGAATGAACTCCCTCTTTGGCCTCTCTTGGATCGCTGGCCCCTCTAGATCCCAACTCCGAGCTCCAACTATCCTCGAGCAACCACCACCGCTAGCCACCCATTTCTGGCCATCCTTTCATTTTTTGGCCATCCAGAACAAGCGTGACGACCAACCTCCAGCAAAACCTCCCCTTTCGCCGAGGCATACCCGTCCTACCTCCGACAGAGCCTCCCCTCTTGCCGAGGCACTCCCCAGGCCAACCACCTCTATCGTCGACCGGAAATCAACCTCCAACACCCATTCACCACACTCAAGCAACCAACGCCATACCAACCCCCTACATTCCAACACCAAATCATCCACTAGCATCACCACCCCCCTTCGAGCTTGCCTCCGTGACCGTCGAGCTCCGACAGCCTGGAGAACGCCGCCATGAGCCACCATCGGAATGGACAACCCACCACTTGCAGGTAATCTTCTCCCTTGCTATGCAAGCCTGTTTTCTTCCTTGTTTTTCATCCAACATCTCTATCATGTCATCTTTTGCATGATTGCATCTCATTTCACCATGCATTTCAGCTATTTCCGTCATCTCCTCCACCTCTGGCGACGTCAGAACCCATCTCTAGCGACGTAGGCGGGTGGAGTCATCCACTAGACCATTCTTGCATCCAGGCATGTAGGAACATTCCCTAGCATGCTCTCAAGCTCATGCATGCATAGCAATCATTTTAGAGCCACGACATTAGGGTCGGTAAGTCGGCAAAGCTCGCAACTCTGTTCTGTCTCCGGCATGCACGTCGTGGTTGCGCGTGTGATATGCGTGGTTCTGCCAAAGACAAAACGGGCTGTCAAGTTAAGCTCTTGCATTCACTTGTCCACCACATATCCATGCATCACAGGACCTAATCCATAGCATGCATCTATTCATGGTAGTATATTCTAGATCTCCATGCATTTAACTAGCCATTTGAACCACCACGTACCATCGGGGAGTGGGGCAAAGGTCGCTAGCTTGCTACCCTATTCTGTGACTGGCATGCGCTCCTCGATTGCGCGATAGACTTGCGCAGTGGACATGCACGAGTCAGCCAGGGACAAGAACAGGCAGCTGGCCTAAGTCCTTACCTACTTGCTCCACCCATTTTTACACTTCACGCCCATGCATCCATGCATAAACCCTAGCATGCCTACTTACATCTCATGCATTTCAAATCTACATTAGTCATGCTTATGACTTATGCCATCATGCATGATGCACCACATTGCTCTCTCTCTAGCATTTTATACCTCATGCACCATGACATTTGCATCATGTCATATGACACATTTGCATTTAAGGGCGATGACGATTACTATGTCGGATTCTTTTGACCGATGGTCTAGGATTCACATAGCATTTCTGAGCACACTTAGGTCATATCATTCCCGCCCTTGCACTTCATTCACATCAGTATAGCATATGGCATACATCCATCTTAGACCTAGCAAGCATACATGATCATTTGCATTCGGCGACACATGAGCGAGCGAAAGCTTAGAAAGATCGATTTCTCAGGCATATGAGGGTGCCTAACATTTTCCCCATATGTAATAGGAGTCCTTACCCTTTCTTTGGCCTGTAATGACCAATGTGTTGCATCCATTAGGCACGGAGCATGCACACACATTCATGCATACATTTGCATTCATTTTGTATTGTTTTTTTCTCGTTTTATCGCATCTAGTTTTCCTCGTCTTTCGGGTTTTTAAAAGATTAGGTGGCGACTATGTTTTGTCCTTATTGTTTTCTTCGGTGTGTTTGAGTCGAGCGTCCTTCCTCGGATTCACTATCTTCGCTATGACCTTTTCGGTCCATCATGCGCTCCCTCGCGTGAAATGTCAGTTCCAGCATGGTCACAATATGCACTATGCTAAACCCTCTGCATGCCTGCACTTGCAACCCAAATTATGAGGAAAGCGTGAGTGACAAAAGTCACCCAGCATGCACCCCAAAAAAACAATAGAAAACAAAACTATATTAGTTTTTTTTCTCTTAAATTCTTTTCGCAAATTATTTTCTCTAAAACCCCACAAACTAGGCCTACACCGACCAAAACTACAATCAGGACTCCACTAGCCTAAAACCACAAGCAAAGGCCCTCAATGGCCAAAACCACACACAATGAGTCAGGAAGTCTGCACCAAGCAATCAAACTCTGGCCACAAGCAGTCCACCAAAGAGCCACCGACGGCATCTGCACTGCCACGGTGAAGCCATCCTGTGCAGGAGCGATCATCATCCCACGATTCCCCCACCTAGAGAACCCTCACAAAGCCAACTCCTCCTTGGGAAGGCTGTCCTATTTCTCAAGACGCTACCAGCTATGGGGCACGTGTCCCACCCGCACTAGCTACCACCGGGCATGCCTCCTCATGGCGTCCTTCACACACGGTTCTCAAGAGGGAGTGTCATACCTCCACACCCGACAACACCCAAGCTTCAGTACTCACAACGACAACAGGAGTATCATATCTCCTCGTCAAGCCACAAGACACTTCAACTCGCGAACCACAACCCTAGCCTTGAGACGACAATTAGGGAGTCTCATACCTCCAAGACCCGACGTCCCTCAACCTCAGGTATCTCAACCCCCAACCTTAACCACGGAGATGAGCCCGATCACCCGAGAATATCGTCACATTCCCTAGTCCTGACAACATGGTCCCACAGTGTCTCGACCTGCACACAGAAAACTAGTAAAACCATTTTCCAAATCTGCCAACTCATCTCTTTTGAAATCATTTTCAAAACCATTTTATATCCTTGAAAACTCTTCCAATACCTTGACAAAACGGCACATTAGGTGTCCCAAGGGACCACCACTGATGGCCCACAATCCCATCTCAAAGGGAAAATATAAATCAATCCGAGAAACCCATGGAAAATCATATTTTATAAAAGCATTTGGGCCCTGATTCGGCATGCCGAAAAACAAGTTTGGTATAGCAAAAATCCTTGGTTTGGTAAATCGATTTGGATCGATCGACTGAATCATGTCAATGGTCAACACTCATGCCAAAATTGGTATGCCAAAGATGGTTTGGTCGACCAAAATCCACTGATTCGGTCAACCAAAATCCACTGATTCGGTCGATCGTTCAAAATTGGATGACCGAATTTTGACTAGTGGACCAAAACTGATAGAAAAATGGCATACTTAAATTGTTTGGTATGTCGATTTCTATGAAAAACAGGAAATGGCCTAACCAACACATTTCAAAATCGCACAAAGTAGGACCTCTGATCGAACCCCCCAAACAAACATCAAATGTGTCACATAAAATATAAGATGTAGACCCTTGAGTCTACACCAAAACCCAACAAACAAAACCAAAATCCATTCACCATGCATCAAGATATAAATTTGCAAAGGCATAAGGGTCAAAACGACCCAAAACTCAACTACTGCCATTAACACCCTTAAATACCTCCATAAATACTCATAAAATCATAATACATTCTAAGAATGTAAATTTAGCTAGATTTCATGCAATCCTATCAATTTCTACCAATTTCATGCTCTCTATTCATGGGTTGGAGGTGCGTACCTAAGAAACGCTCTTCGGCGATCCTCTGGCCAACTTCAGTGATCCCAACCCTTGCTGGGGCTCTCTCGACTATAGGGGCACACCACTGGAGCTCCACACGCTGCCATGAGCCGCCGCATGCCTTCGTCGACCCTTGAGCACACCGAACAGGAAGGAAGATGCAGGGAGGAGAGAAACAGGGGAGGGAGAGTGAGTGAGACGGGAAGAAGGGGTGAGGGGTGGGAGAGAGAACGAGTGGAGGGGGAGGGCGAGGAAGAGAGGTGGTGTGCTTGAGACAGATGGAGAATGCATGGAGAATGAGGAGAGGCAAGGTGCGTTGGTCGTGCATCGACATGCATGAGCTTATAAAGCCATGCAATGCGGTAGCTGAAAGCGTGCATAGCTACATGTTCTGCCTAACCACATCCCACATGAGCATACCAAACCCACACCACCAATTCGCTCCCACCAACCGATCCACGAATGCGGGCCCCACATGGACCCACAGCTGAGCCTACAAGCACAGTGCCAACCACTTACATGGACACACAATTGAAGCCGGTCCATGAGGCCCAAGCCCAAAAGCATAAAACTACACAAATAGGCCTCGAAACAGTAACACCTATCCAAGAATAAATTTATTAAATTGTAAATAATTACAAAATGAATTTTACGGGTGTTACATCCTAACCCCCTTAAAAGAAGATTTCGCCTCCGAAATTACAAGGCGAAAAGATATGGATACTAGACTAGGATGGCTTCCTCACGTTCCAATGTGGCCTCCTTGGCTCCATGATGCCGCCACCGCACCAAAACCAATAGAATCACCTTGCTCCACAACACCTACTCCTTGTGGTTAACAATCTAGATGGTATCCTCCACAAAGGATAGATTTTCCTAGAGCCCTTCTGACTGAACTGGGATCACATGAGATGCATCAATCAGGCACTTCCTCAGCATGGAGACATGGAACACGTCGTGCACGAATGACATATCTAGTGGTAGATCCAACCGATAAGTAACCTCACCGATCCTCTACGTGATTTGGTATGGATCAATATAGCAAGGACTTAGCTTGTCACACTGCCCAAACCTCATGACACTCTTGGTTGGTGACACCTTTAGGAACACATAGTCTCCCACTAGAAATTCCAGTGGTCTCCGCCTCCTATTGGCATAACTCTTCTGCTGACTCTATGCAGCCAACAACCTGCTATGGATCAAATCAACCTTGTCCTTATACAGCTACACAAGTTCAAGACCAATCAACTAACGCTCGCCCACCTCACTCCAGCAAATCGGCGATCTGCATGGCTTACCATATAGAGCTTTGTATGGTGCCATCTCGATGCTCGAGTGATAACTATTGTTGCAGGCGAACTCGATCAGTGGCAAATGGTCCTCCCAACTCTGTTGAAAGTCTAAGGCACATGCTTTGAGTGTATCCTCCAGTGTCTAGATAGTCCTCTCTGTTTGACCATCCGATTGAGGATGAAATGCTGTACTATAGTTGAGCATGGTGCCAAAGGCCTCCAGTAGAGTTCTCCAAAAGCTTGAGGTGAACCTTGTGTCTCTGTTTGACATGATGGACACCAGAACACCATGCAGCCAAACCACCTCGGAAACATACAACTCCGCCAAGTGGTGCATCAGAATCTTCACCCGAATGGTTAGGAAATGAGTAGACTTGGTCAGTCGATTCACAATCACCCACATGGTGTCATTCTTCCTCTGAATAAGTGGCAAATCAGTCACGAATTCCATCGAGATGTGCTCCCACTTCCACACAGGAAGATCCAACGGCTGCAAGGTCCCTCCAAGTCTTTGGTGCTCTGCCTTGACCAGTTAGCAGGTTGTACACCTCGCCACATGGTCAGCAACATCTCTCTTCATGTCAGCCACCAAAAGTTTCACTTGAAGTCTCCGTATAGGTTGAATAGTGTACCTAGATCGATGCGCTTCATCTGACAACCTCTGCCTACCCTCCTCATGCTAGGGCACATATAGACGCATTTCATACCTTAGCTCTCTATATGCCCCAATAAGGAAATGAGGCTCTCCACCAGCCTCCAACTTCTCAAACATAGTCTGAACAAATGGATCTAGTTACTAACAGGCAACAATAAATTCTAACAGCTTAGGGCAAACAGACAGGTTGGCCACTTAGGCACCAACCGTCCCCCGAGCTTGCCGCTTCGGCCTGCAGCTCACTAGATCCTCTAGCATGGTCTACTCCTTGACCATTAGGTTCGCCATCATGTGCGTACGTCGACTCAAGGCATCGACGACCACGTTGGCCTTGTCGGGATGGTAGGATAGGCTGAAATCATAGTCCTTCAGATACTCCACCCAACGGTGCTGCCTTAAGTTGAAGTCCCTCTCCATGAAGATATAATTCAAGCTCTGATGATCGATGAAGACGTCAAACTGCTCTCCATAGAGATAGTGTCGCTAAAGCTTGAGAGCAAACATTACAACAGCCATCTCCAGATCGTGGGTTTGGTAGTTCTTTTCATGATCCATCAGCTGGCTGAAGCATATGTGATGAAATTGCCATACTGCATCAGAACACACTCCAACCAAACACCATTGGCGTCACTATACATAGTGAAGCCATCACTATAAAAGGTAGAGTCAACACAAGGGCAAAATCTAGACAAGACTTCAGCTCTTGGAAACTCGCCTCACAATTCTGGTCCCAACAAAACGGAACCCCCTTCTTGGTCAACTCAGTTAGAGGCACGGCTATGGAGGAGAAATCCCTAATAAACCTCCTATAATAGCCCGCCAGACCCAAGCAACTCCTAATCTCTGTCACAGTCTTGGGTCGCTCCCAACTGCTTACCGACTCGACCTTGGCAGGATCCACTCTGATGCCTTTTCCAGAAATCAAATGGCCAAGGAACATAACTTCACTTAGCCAAAACTCACACTTGGAGAATTTGGCATACAGTTGATGACGCCTCAGAATATCCAAAACTGCCCTTAAGTGCAAGGCGTGAGTCTCAACATTAGGGGAGTAGACTAGCACGTCATCAACAAAAACCACAATGAACTGGTCCAAAAGAGGGCTGAAAATCCTGTTCATCAGATCCATAAATGTAGCTAGTGCAATGGTCAAGCCTAAAGGCATGACCGTGAACTCATGGTGCCCGTACCGCATCCAAAAAATAGTCTTTTTAATATCTGAGTCTCGTATCCTCAATTGGTGATACCATGACCTCAAATCAATCTTCAAGAACACGAATGTAGACTGCAACTGGTCAAACAGGTCATCAATGTGGGGTAAGGGATACTTGTTCTTCACCGTGATCTGGTTCAGCATCCGATAATCTATACACAGTCGGAGCATACCATCCTTCTAGTGGATGAACAAGACAGGTGCTCCCCACGGAGACACACTCGGCTTGATAAACCCCTTGTCCAACAACTCTTGCAATTGAGTCTTGAGCTCTCGCAACTCCACTAGTGCCATGCGATAGGGAGGCTTTCACACAACACTAGAATCGGGGATCAGATCGATCAAGAACTCTACTTCCCTGTGAGGTGGCATATCAAACGTCACAGAAAACATCGAGATATTCACACACCACAGAGATGTTGTGAACACCTAACTCAAGAGAAGTGGAGGTAATTATACTAGCTAGATACCATATGCAACCCCTGACCAAAAACTTATAGGCCTTCATAGCGAAATGACAAGCTTAGGCTCACCCTGACACCCACCTTGCACAAAGAAAGACCCATCCTCAGGAGACGCAAAATAAACTATCCTCCGAGCACAGTCGATCAAAGCAGACTATTGCGTCAACCAATTCAGGTCGAGTATCACATCGTACTCCTGCATGTCCATCACGATCAGGCTGGCATCAAACTCTTTGCCATTCAGCATCAAGTCGACAGACCGCAGATACCTCCATGCCAAACTGTGCTCCCTTAGTGGCGTCACCACGTTGAGATGAAAGGCCAGTCTAGCTGGTCTCTCTACCATCATCGTTGCGAAAGATCAGAGATAAAGGAGAAAGAGCTCCCTGAGTCAAACATTACCTTGACCATCTGGCCAGCCACAATAAAAGAACCAGATGGCCAAGCAAAAATAACAACACCACACATCCATACAATCAGCCAGATGTCCAGATTACAAGGAGATTACAACAATCACAACGGGTTACAAAACCAACTAATCATCCTTACCTTTAACTACATTTCCCGAAGATCGAGCGGCTGGAGTTGCAATGGTAAACACCCGTTGTAGACACCCCAAATTTCCAATTTTGCAGGATAAGGATGTGGTGGCTAAGCTCTAACCCTATCAAAGCCATTTATTTCATGGAGACCCAATTGGGCCCATGAAGGCCCATTTAAGCCCAATTAACTCCTTCAAGGCCCATTAAGCCCTAGTTGAGCCCATTTGGGTCCACAAGCCCATTCTAGGCCCATTTGACTCTCATTCAACTTGATTGGGCCCATTTGGTCCATTTGGACCCACCTAGGCC